>JAADWX010000312.1:0-26751 GCA_023336405.1 Globisporangium echinulatum | reverse complement strand
CCATGTCGCTGTCGCTGTCGCCGTCGCTGTCGCTGTTCTCTCTTGTCGTTCTCTGCTGTATGTTGTCTCCTGTGTCGTTTCGTTTCGTAGTATTGTTGGTGTATTGTACTATTGTGGCTATATTGTATCATTTTTCATTGCCGTTTGCCCAATAAGGAAATATATAGTGCTGTTTCATATCCGACGGCATTTGCTGCTCGATCTTGCTGGACAGTCGAGAGCAATGACGATGCGACCGCGCAATGGCAGAGGTGGTGGCCGCACTGCGCTGCTCGTGCTCGGCGTCGTCTTCCACGCAGTGTACGTGCTCAGCATCTTTGACATCTACTTCAAGTCGCCCGTTGTGGCGCACATCGAGAGTCTGCAGTACGCTGCGCCAGCGTCGGCTGCTGGTTCGACGACGTCGTCGTCGGCCGCGCCACTCATGACGCCACCGGCGAAGCGACTCGTCGTGTTTGTCGCTGACGGCTGCCGCGCCGACAAGTTCTTTGAGGTGAACACGACGGCTGCAGCTAGTAGTACTAGCAATAGCAGCAATGCAGACAACAACAACAACAACAACAACAACGAGCGCCGCGTTGCGTTCCTACGCCGCGTGATCGAGACGCAGGGAAGCTGGGGTGTCTCACACACGCGCGTGCCGACCGAGTCGCGACCGGGTCACGTCGCGCTCTTTGCCGGCATGTACGAAGACGTGAGCGCCGTGACCAAAGGCTGGCAGGACAACCCCGTGGACTTTGACTCGATCTTCAACCAGAGTCGCCACGCGTGGCTCTTTGGGAGCCCCGACATCGTCCCGATGTTTGCGCGCACCGTGCCGCACGCACACGAGCAGCACTACTCGCACGAGCACGAGGACTTCGCGACCGACGCATCGGAGCTCGACGTCTGGGTCTTTGACGCACTCGCTGCGTTGTTGGACCGCGCAACGACCAATGCGACGCTCGCCGCCGAGTTGCGGGCGCCGCAAGTCCTGATCTTTTGCCACTTTCTCGGCATCGACACGAACGGCCACGCGCATCGCCCGAATTCGCGCGACTACGTCGACAACATTGCGCTCGTCGACGAGCTCGTCGAGAAGACGTACCGGATGGTCGAGGACTATTACGACTACGACGGCGCGACGGCGTACGTGTTTAGCGCCGACCACGGCATGAGCAACAAGGGCGCCCATGGTGACGGCGACCCAGCGAATACACGCACGCCGCTCGTCGTCTGGGGTGCTGGTGTCGACGGCCCGCAGCACGTTGTTCGCAAGAAGCAGGACACTAAAGCGACTGCTGCTGAGACTCAGACTCAGACTCAGACGAATGCACAACACCAGGCTCTCAGTGCGTTCGATATCGACTTGCCGACGCAGTCGCGCGCACACGTCGCGGCGCAGCTTGCTGCGCAGCAGAGTCAGGAGACCGCAGCGGCGCGCGAGTGGGGCAGTCTCGTCACGCTCGCGCGCAAAGACGTGATGCAGGCCGACGTCGCGCCGCTCATCAGCGCGTTGCTCGGGCTGCCGTACCCGCGCAACTCGGTCGGCGTGCTGCCGTTCACGTACTTGGCACGCGGTGCGTACCGTGCGCGTGCGGTGCTCTCGAACGCGCAGCAGCTGCAGCGCCACGCGCAGCGCAAAGAGCAGGAGAAAGAGGCGCGGACGCTGCTGTGGTTCCAGCCACTGCGGGCGTTCCGCGACGTCGCACCAACGCTACTGCAGCAGCTCGACGCGTTCTGGCGCGCACAGGACCTCGACGCCGTCGAGCGTACGAGCCAAGAGCTCATTGCCGTCTGCCTCGACGCGCTCGAGTACTTGCAGCGCTACGACTGGTTCTTTCTGCTGAGTGTCATCGTCGCTGGGTACGTTGGCTGGATCGCGGTTGTCGCAATCGCGTTCCTCCACCCGACGCAGTGTAGCGTCACGCAGCTCGCGCCGCGTGACGACGCACCAGTGCTCGCATTGCTGCTGTTTAGCGCGGTCGCGTACCTTGCGCTCGAGAGCTCGCCATTGACGTACTACCTGTACGTCGCGTTCCCGATCGTGTTCTGGCGCTTTGCGTGGCGCCACCGCGCATTGCTGCTGCCACGTCGACAGTCGATGACGACGGCGACGCGCTGGCGTGAAGCAGCGTGCGTACTGCTCGGTCTCGAGCTCGTCGTGCTCGGGTACGAGCGCCGCTTCATCTTTGGCATCCTCTTTACGCTGCTCGGCGTATGGCCGTTACTTGACCGCAGTGGCGATAGTGACGGCAGTGCTGGCTGCTTTGGTGGCGGTGCGAGTGTGCGCACGCGCGCGAGCTGGACCGCGAGCTGCATCTTCATCTCCGTGTTCCCGTACTTGCCGGCCGAATACGGCGAGCACACGGCGCTTGTCGTTGCAGGTGGCGTCGTGCTGCTCGCGCTCGCGGCAACTGCAGCTAAAGCGCTGACGTCGTCGCGTACTAGTGGTCGCGGTCGCTCGGCTACTACTATAGGCGGCGCGAGCAGTCGCATAGCGTGGGCGAGTGCGTTCGTAGCGCTTGGTGCATCGCTCGTGACCGTCCACTGGACGATGGGGTTCCTCGAGAGCAAGCGCAAGCCACCGGTAGCGCTCACGCTCGCCAACTGGGCGCTTGCCGTCGTACCGATCGCTGCACTCTTGGGGCGGCTCGCACTGCGCACTGGCAACAGCAGCAGCTGTGCCAGCAACGACAATGACGTTGACGCTGAAGCACACGACGTCAAGCTGCGTGCGCTGCTGCTGCGCATGGTCGAAGTCGTGCTCGCGTGCAGCCCGGCGTACGTGCTGCTGAGCATCTCGTACGAGGTCTGGTTCTTCCTCGCGCTCTGCTGCGTGCTCGCGAGCTGGATCGTCGTCGAAGCGCAACTGAGCGCCGCGCACCCTCTGTCGCCAACCTCAACATCGTCAACACTGTCGTCAACATCGTCAGCCGCATCGTCAACACTGTGGCACGAAGTCCGGCGCGCGTTCTTCTTCCTCTTGCTCATCAAGATCGCGTTCTTTGGCACGGGGAACGTCGCGAGCATGAGCAGCTTTGAGATCTCGTCGACGTACCGATTCGTCACGGTCTTTGCGCCGTTTCTCATGGGCGCGTTGCTCGTGATCAAGCTCCTGATTCCGTTCCTCGTCGTTGCGTGTGCGTTCCACGTCGTGCTCGAGCTGAGTCAAGGGTCATCAACGTCTGGCAGCAGTCGTGGTCATGACGACGACTCCGCTGCCACTGCTCCATCGAGTCGTCGTCGGCGCGACCCGCCGTCGCGGTACTTCTTGCTCGTTGTCGGCATGTCGGACGTGCTTGCGCTCCACTTTCTCTTCCTCGTGCGCCACGAAGGGAGTTGGAAAGAGATTGGGAACTCGATCTCGATGTTCGGCATCGTGAACGCGCTCATCGTGTTTGTGCCACTGCTGTTTGTGCTCGCGAAGGCGTTTGTGCGCGACCTGCTGCGGCGCGACGACAGTGATGACGACGACGATGTTGACGACGACCGCAAGACGCAGTAGGTGACGACAGTAACGCTATTGGTTCGTAGATGTACTTGGTGAGTCAACGCGCTGGCAGGAAAGACGACGTAGTTGTCAGTGACGCATCAAGTGATGCGTGTCGCGTGCAAAGCTGTGAGGACACTACGAGACACACGATACAGGTGCATGGACGTATAGATGGATGAATGGCGTCGTGTATCGGATAGTGTGTTGTAGTTCATAGTATAGAAAATAAAAGGGGAGCTACGTGGCGTAGCAGCGCGCTCGAGCGTCTCACGCCGTCGCGCTCGGCGGCTCTGCTGCTGCTGCTGGTGCAGTCGAGACGGCAGCGACAACGGTCGTGGTCGTAGCAATCGTGCTACTGCTGCTGCTGGCGCTGACCGTCGCTGCTGCTGCAGTCGGTGCTGCCATGTCGCTGATGTTGACGTACACGACGATCACGGTCGTGTCGTCGATGACCTGCTCCTCCTTCATCCATCGGCGGTTCGCCTCCATGATGAGCAGGTCGACTGCGACTTTCGGATCCTTTTGCGCCATGACGATCTCGGTCACCTCTTCGTTCGACATGAACTCCCAGAGCCCGTCGGTCGCAATGACGAGACACCGGTCCGACTCGTTCAGCATGTGCGTGAAGTACTCGGGCTCGGAGATCACGCCGGCCGTGTGTGCGACCGCGTCGCCGAGCGACCGCGACATCGCGAGCCCCGGCACGTCCATGTGGCCGAGCCAGACGCGCGGCGGACCGTCAATGCCGTCGTCGTACTCGACTGCAAACACGCGACCGCCACTTGCGAGGATGCGCGCCTTCTCGTCTGCGCGGTCGGGCTTGTGGTCGATCGAGACCGACTCGGTCGCGATCACTTCGTCGCCGCTTGCCGACTTCGTGACGTATCCGCGCGTAATGCGCGAGTCGCCGACGTTGCCGACGACGAGCAGGTTCTCGCGGATCACCGAGACGACAGCAGTCGTGCCGCTGAACTCGGTGTCGATCGCGGGGTCGCGGATCACAGTCTTCTCAACGGTCTTTAGCGACTCGCCGATCGCGAGTTTGAGGCTCTCGGCGTCAGTTTCGAGGCTACCGGAGCTTGCAAACTTGGCATGCTTGAACAGCTCGGTTGGGTACTTGTCACGGATCGTGTTCGACACACCGTCGCCGGCTTCGCCGTGGCCGTCAAAGACGCAGAGAAGCAGCGAGCGCGAGTCTGGATCGTGCTTGATGATCATCGAGTCTTGGTTTTTCTTGCGCGGGTTGTACGGCGCGTAGCCCTTCTTCGAGAGCCCAGCGTAGGCTGCAACCGCGCTCGAGCCGTCCTCGACATAGTCGACGTCCATTGTCGAGACCTGCGCCATGCCTTCGACAAGCTTGTTGTCGCTCACGACCGAGAGGCGTCGGCGCTGGAGCCCGAGCGTGTGGTCGCCGAGCCCCGCGCTCGCGCCCGGTGTCTTCTTCGAGATGCCCTTTGGTGACGTCACGTTTGCTGCTGTAGCCTCCTGCTGGCGGAGCTTTGCGACCGACCCATTCTTTGCGATCCCTTGACGTAGCGCCATGTCTGCAACTGTATGATGGCGGGCGAGTGGGCGAGTAGACGTGGGAAGCGGCGCTTGATAGAGCGGAAGTCTGTGTGCGTGTGTGGAAGAGCGGGACGTATCACACGAACGACGATAGCGATGAACGATGATAGCGATGAACGACTGCAGCGACGACGCGAAAGCTGGAATGACCTCTTATGGCACAGCGACGCTTCGTGGTGAGGGCTGCTCTATTTGACTGGATGCTATATCATCGGCAGCCAGCGCCATCCCACACACAACGTTGCTATTCTCGCTGCAACCGACAAGACTGCAACCGCCAAGAAACGGAGCGACTGTGCATCTGTATTCCTATCAGTCAGCTATTATTTCACTATGTTCATCGAAGCGAAGCATGTGGGTCGATTTTCGCAGAGATCATCGATCGTCCCTGCCTCACGGTCGCTGGTGTTTCGATCCGAGTCGTGTATGTTCGGCGCGACTCGGAACACGTCGTCGCGATATCTTAACGCCAAGTTGTCTTCTCGGCTGACACTTCAGCCAAGTCGTCTCGTTCCGACCAGCTCGTTCAGACTGATACGCTCATACCAATCACGCGATCACGCGACGTACTCGATGTGTCGGCACAACATCTTGACGTTTGTCTTGGCAGCACCAAGTCCGATACCTTTCACGTCGAGCTGTGTAGGCCCTGCTGCAGTTCGATCGGCCATTAGATCTTTCCAAGTATCGTAATGTATCTCACCTTCTACCTCTGCTGCAGTTTGATCGGAGGGCCCCAGTCCTATGGGAGTCAAAACACTAATTGATGTCAATTTGCGACCTCAAATACATATTGTCTTCAAAAATACTCCACACATCGGCAATTCTCTTACTCCAATACGTGCTATTGTATACGTAAAACGATCTTTACACGTATAAACGGTCGTAACGGAAACACGATGGCTACACAGTCGCACAGGAGACGCTTGACATCTGTGGCGCCAACGCAACGAGTCGAACGCTCGTGCTACATCGACGAGCACACGTGCCTGCATGATGGACCCCGAATTGGTGGAACCCGAAGTAGCTGAGCTTGACAGTACTCCAGCAGCTACTGAAGCTGAGACTTCGCTACCCGAGGCGGAGCAGCAGACCATGACAGCGCATGCTCCATCACTGCACATCCAGACGCCACCACTGGATCCGCGCATCCTCGCAAACGTCGTGACCGACTACGAGGGCGAGACGTTGTTGGTGCCGCACTGCGACGTGCCTGTGTACCACGGCGTCGGGCGGCTCGCGTTTCGCACAGGTTTTGTCTATTCGGGCGACTTCTACCTCGGTCGCATGCACGGTCGCGGCCGCATCGAGTGGACGAGTGGCGTTATGTACGACGGCGACTTTATCGACAACGAGATGCGTGGCCGGGGTTCGTACACCTGGCCGAACGGTAGTAGCTACACGGGTGACGTGGTCGCCGGTAAGCGCCACGGCCGCGGCGTGTTTATCACGGGCCACGCTGGCGTGCCGACGCGCGCAGCTATCCAGGATGCTGCCGATGGTGGGCCATTGAACGGTGCGATGTCGCCCGAGCCGCCAGTGCTCTTCACGTATCACGAGCGCGAGGTCGCGAGTCTTGCTTGCACTGACAGCGAGCGAGTCAACGATAGCGACTTTGACTGCAGCGACGCTGCTGCTGCAGTCGCACGTGGGCAAAGCAACGCGCGGTACGACGGCGAGTGGTGCAACGGTCTGCCGCACGGCGACGGCGTCCTCGTCTATGACGACGCCAACACCGTACGGTACGAAGGGCAGTTCGTGCATGGCAAGCGCGAAGGCCGCGGCCAGATGCGGTACGCAAGCGGGAACCTGTATGTTGGACACTGGGTCGCAGACGCCAAGTGCGGCTATGGCGTCATGCGGTGGATGGGACCACCGCTCGCATCGTCGTCAACGTCGTCAACGACTCATAACGAGCACCTTGTGCTGCACGAGCTGTACGAAGGCGCGTGGCGCGACGACTGTCAGCACGGCTTTGGGCGCCACGTCTGGCTCCACACGCGGCAGCGAGAGAAGAACTACTACGAAGGCGAGTTCCGCTGTGGGTTACGCCACGGACTCGGTGCGTTCTACTACGCGAATGGCGCGCGCTACGAAGGTGAGTGGCAAGCAAACAGCAAACACGGCACTGGCGCGTTCTTCTACGACGACGGCCGCGTGTTTCACGGTGCGTTTCGCCACGACCGGTGCGTCGAGCCGACCGCTGCACACGCGATGGAGACGGCTGGCGTCGCGTCGACCTCGACGATCACTAGTGCTAGTACCAACAACAGCAGCAACAGTACAGCTGCAGCGCGTATCTTGCTCTATATTGACGCGCTGCTGCCAGAGGCGACGACGTCAGGACTGTCGAGAGCGGCGAGTAGCAGTAGCGACGCGGCGCGCGACAAGGCGAAGCGAGCAGTCGAGCACGCGGTGCTGCGGCTCAACACCGAGTTGCGTGCACTGTATCGGTCCGCAATGACTGGCAGCAGTAGCGACGAGACTGCACTGCTTCTCGAGACGTTCGAGGTCCGCAAGCTGCTCGCCGACTGCGGCGTGCACGTCACGAGCGGCCACGTCGAGCAGCTCATTTGCGCCATCCGCGCAGCGCAGCACCAGAGCGTACAAACAACACTCGTTGCAGCTGCAGTACGCGATACCGACATGGCGGCTGCGAGTCCCCACCATAGTGACAGCAGCGATAGTGACGACCCGACGCGCTCGTTCACTGAGCGGCTGCAGCGCCGCAACACGCTGCCAAACCCAAGCGTCGCAGGCATCGTGCAGCACGACGCGCTCCTGCTGTATCGCGAGTTTGTCGAGCTGCTCGTGCGTCTCGCGCACTGCCAGCGTCTCGAGCAGCTTGGCGACGACGCAAGCCAAAGCGCGCTCGCTGACGCGTTCGCTGCACTGTACGACCAAATGCTGCGCGGCCGCATCGACGCACAGCAGCAGCAGGCGGCGACAAGCTGGCTCAGCGACTTGCGGCGTCAGTTGCTCGCGAAAGAGTTGCAGCTCATCGCAGCAAAGCACAGCGCGCAGCTGCATCGACTGTTTTGCGAGAGTGCCGACGCGCACGGGTCCGTTGGGTCGCGAGACGCTTGGTCACGTGGCGACAACAGCAGTGGCGTTGATAGCGGACACGACGCCAGCAGCGCTAGTAATGACTGCGCTGGCGACGTGGCCGTGAGCCACGCGCCAGCGAGCGTGTCAGTGCGCGCATTGCTGTCGCTGCTTCGACACGTGGACGCATCGGGGCCACACGCGCAGGTCTTTGATGCGGACTTTCGCCTCCGCGATGCGCTCGCGGCGCTCGAGCACGTGTTTGCTGGCTCGCTGTCGGTGCAGCAGCACCAGCAGGTTGGGCGAGCGATCGATGAGAACGACAGCATCGATGCTGATGGTTGTGACCCGCAGCAGCTCAAACACGCGACCGAGCCGGCTGTCGACCCGTTCTTTGCCGACACGCTGCTCGTGTACTCGGAGTTTGTCGACGCACTCGCAGTCGTGCTGTTCGCAAAGCAGCACAAGACAAACGCACAGCTGTCGCAGACGGCGCGCGAGTCAGATGCATCGCAGCAGCAGCAGCCTCTCGCGCTGCACGTGCTGCTGGATCTGTTTCTGCAGAGCGTGCGCGCATGAGCGATCGAGCAGGTCGTGACGGCTGGTACATACAAACTCGTACAATGGCGATTTTCGCATTCGATTTTATAGCAGTAAATACACGTAAACAATCGAATTGGTGGAACGCACATTTGTAGCTTGTAGCACCTGTTTGTATTCGCGCGTCATTCCTGCGATGATCTATGTATTTAACAGTATTCGTGCGAAAGTGAGCTACTTCGGTGCACATGCAACCATGTCGCGCGTCGCGCTTGACACGTGATTCGCTGAAAAGTATACACTGTTCGAGTACAGTGCGCGACTCCAATGAGAAACCTTGACCACACGGCGGACCACGCAATTACGACGCGACGACCAGCTCCGAACTGACGCCCGAAGAAGGCAGAACGCGGCGCAAGCGAGCGAGCGAGCGCCGACCTCGCCCCCAACGCCACGACCGTGCGTGCTGCGTGCTGTCTGCCACTGTCTGCGTGCGCGCGAAGCGTCTGCTCCCCTCCTCGTCATCACCAGCCTTACGCTCCCCTCCCTTCTTTCTCTCTGCTCGCCGCGATACGATACGACGCGACGTCAGCAGACAACCGACCGATCGACTCGAGGCAGCGCGCATACAACACCGAGCGTGCGCACTCACACTCACTCTTTCAGTTGCTGCTGCGCCGCCTACTGCGACGACGACACGGACGACTACACTACACACGCAGATAACAGCCGGCGCCGACGATCACACGACATCGCTGTCGCCCACTCGCCTGTTTGCTGTCACGTAGTGACAGCCAGCTCGCTGCACAAACGCTCACGCGCGACGACAAACGGACAGACAGCCACCGCATCGTTGCTGCGCCTCCGTTTGCCTCCACCCCGCGACGCGTCGTCCATTCCGTCATTCGCGGCGTCCGCACGCACGTTCAGCGGCCCGCGCTCGACCCGAGAGAGTGCACCACGTTGGCGCCTTTTGTCCAGCGCCGCTCGCCGTCGACGCCGTCGTCCGCCAGCAGCGCAGGCTTCCTGCGTGGGCAGCCTCCTGTAGCTGTCGCTATTACAACAGGAGGAACAAGCCGCAAGAAGCGCAAGCGCGAGCCCTCGCTGCCGCGCTCGACATCGTCGTTCACGACGGCTCCACTGTCACCGCCGCCGTCGCCCGAGACGCTGCACATCGGCGTCGACATGCCATTGCGTGAGCCGCCAGCACCGGCGCCGCCGCTCACGCTGTCGTTTGCGACTGCATCGGCAGCAGCAGCGCCATTGTCACCAGGCGCAACGATCCTCGACCAGTGCCTGCAGCTCCCAAAGCTCAACCTCGGGTCGTGCAGTGCGCGCAGCAGCGCGACGCGCGCCAAGTTTCTCGCGCCGATCGCGCCGCTCCAGCCGCCGTTCACTGCGCGTCCCGCCTGGTGCCTCGCACTCGAGACGTACACCAAACCGCGCGCGGTCGTGCTGCTCGACGTGTACAAGGACCACGAGTTCCTCACCACAGTATGTTTGTATAGCGTGTGTATGTGACGTGTGAGCAACTGACGGACTGACGATCTCTCATGACGTACGTCATTAGCACACGGTGTACCAGAAGAGCGCGTACTTGATCGGCCGCAACGCCGGCATCTGCGACATTGTGCTGAGCCACTGCTCGATCTCGAGGTGCGAGCAGCTCCGTTTCGTGATGGGACGATACACGCATGCACGTGTATACTCACGAACGTCTGTACTTCTCTATACGTCCAGACTCCACGCGATCCTACTACACCACGAAGACGGCGCGAGCGTCTACCTCGTCGACCTCGGCTCGGCCCACGGCACGTTTGTCGATACCGAGCGGCTCAAGCCACTGCAGCCGACGCTTTTGCTGCATGGTGCGCAGATCAAGTACGTACATGTAGCGATTGGAGCTACTCACTTTTCGTCACAATGACTCATGTGGCATGGCTTCTGTGGCTGGTGTTCGGACCCCGTAGGTTTGGCGCGTCGTCGCGGTCGTACACGTTCAAGACGTTTGACTCGCGTGAGCAGATCGCGGCGCTCGTGCACGCGCAAGTTGGTCTTGACGCCGACGAGCGCGCGCTGAACCACAACACGCTGCTGAACCGCGCCGTGTCGTACCGCCTCGAGCTGTCGCCATCGCTCCTGCCGAGCTGGCCCGACGACCCCATGGCGTTTGGTGAAGTGCTACCGAATCCGAATCCGAATCAGAATCCGAATTGCGCACCAACAATGCCGCTCGAGCACGTTGCCCACGAGCGGCGTAGCAGCACGGACGACCTCACGCTGTCGCTCGCCGCGTTCCAGCACGACGAGCCCGCGCGCAAGCGCTCGCGCGGCCAGTCAGGCACGTCGCAGGGCTCGTCCGACACGTCGATGGCCGGTGGCGACGGGATGAATCAGACCATGGCGAGCGTATTCGACGACGACGTCGACCTAGACGACCCGCACGCCGAGCCCAAGCGCGTGCACTTTTCGACACAGGCGCCAGTCGAGATCCCACCTGCGAGTCCGCTGCTGCCAGCCGACAACAGCGACGCCACGGATGGTGACGATAGCAGTGCAGCTGCGAAGTCAACAGAATCGTCAGCAGCGTCGCCGGAAGCGGCAGCATTGTGGGCTGGTGAGACGCGCAGTAGCAGCAATAGTAGTGGCCGCGAGACAACGCGCGCGCCATCGCAGAGCTCCGAGCGCCTCGCACTGCGCCTCGGCGGCCTCACAGCGCTGACAATACCGACGCAGGACGCGCGTAGCTGAGACATGGCGGCACCGACGATATAGGACCGAGGACAATGGACGCGATGGATACCAACAGACCGACCGACAGACGCGCGCGACGCGCCGGCGTTGCAGTCGCTCCGTGCGACCAGCAGCCGTAACTTAACACGAAGTGGACGATGATCGATGATAGTAAATGGTCAATGGCGATGAGTAGTCGATGATGGCACTCGGAGCGACGACCACGTCTATTCAGTCGCTAGTGCTACGAGCTGGACGCGGTAGACGTCGCGCAGACACGACGACCTCCAGCGTCACGCAGCACGACGCGCTCCAGCTCCTCATCAGTACACGCTGCCAACGGGTCCCATGACCTGCGCGTGGCGCGACGGCAGCGCGACGACCTGTTCGTCATCGAACGTCGCTTCGAACACGCAGCCGTCGTACGCGTAGCGCACGTAGAGCTTTGGCTGGTCGGCCGGCGCGATTGACAAAGCGGCGTCAGCGACGCACTGGTCGTGTGCTATGCACGGGTTGTAAAAGCCGAGGAGTCCGGCCTTTGAGCGGCCGTGGAGCGCCAAAGCCGAGTCCTATCGTCACAGTATACAGATACACAGTATACACATGTCACATACAAGTCATAGACAGAGAGCGATACATGTGCAGCTGCCGACAGCACGCACCTGCACAAAGAACTGCAGCGGCACCGTCACGTCGATCCACTTTTGCTCGAGTGCCGCGTCGTCTGTGGTAGTCGTGGTAGTGACGTCGCCACCAGCAGCACCTGCGCTGCCGTCGCTGTCGTCGTCGCTGTCAGCCGTCGCCATCGCTGCAAGCGCAGCCAAGCCGCTGCTGTTACCAGCACCAACACCGTCGCGACTGCTGCGCGGGTCCGGACTCGTCGGGTTCTTGCCGTAGCGCGCAACGAGCACGACGAGACCGCGCTTGTCGGCACGCGCAGCCTCGCGCTCGCGCTTCTCCGCTGCGCAGCGCTGCATGAGCTGCTGCTGCGCAAGCGCCGTGTCGCGGGCTGCTGCAATGTACTGCACGCGCGCGTCGCGACGGCGCTCGCGCTCGCGTCTGCGACGCTTCTCAGCTGCCGGTGCGAGCAGCTGCGTCACGAGCGCCGAGACGACAAACGGCGACGTCGCCGCGACAAACGTCGCGAACGCGCTCTGTGGCGCGAACGGCGCGACGAAGATCGGCACGACGAACCGCACGCTGCCGCGCGTCAAACCGATGCGGAGCGTCACGCCGGCGCGCGCAACGAGCACGCCGAGCGCCAGGCGCGTGCGGCGCGAGAGCTCGCGACTCGCACCGGCCGCGACCGACACGCCAGCAAACAAGTTCGCACGCACTGCGAGCTTCGCAGTCGTGACTGCTGTGAGCGCGCGCCGGAGCTGCAGCGAGCCGCTCGGTCCGCCGGGACCGATTGCGACCGCTGCTGCGGCCGTGTGGCCGGCGCCGGCGTCGTGGCTCAGCGACGCCGAGAGCCCGTCGCGCGTGCTCCACATCATCGCGCCGTGGAGCTGCGGCGACAGGAGCTGGTTCGCGCCAAACGACACGTCGAGGCCGTTGTCGTCGAGCTCGGGGATGACCATGAACACCGTGTGCGGCGACACCGGCTGACTGATCTGGCAGTGGAGCTTCGGCGTCCAGCCGAGCTCGGTCGAGACCGTGCACGACGGCACATTCGGGTCCGGCGACGCGTACGCGAGCTGCGCCGTGAAACTGCCCATGCCGAGGCCGTGCTTGTCGTACATGTAGCCGCCGAGCGTGAGGTCGAGGTGGCGCGTGAGCGGCAGCATCGTGCGCTGGTGGATCGTCGTCTCGGACCGCGTGACGTACCGCCCGCCGCGGTGCATCAGACTGCGGAGGCCACGCATCGGTGCGCGCACAAAGTCGGACGCATCGACGTGCATCGACATCTCGCTGAACGACGAGAACTGCCCCTCGAGCGCATGCGCGTTCATGCGCCGGATCACGTCTTCGACGTGGTGCTGCATCTGTGTGGTGGTCGTACGTGTGTGCATGCGTGTGGATGTGGATTAGGATGGGAGAGTTAACAGTATCCGTGAGACGGCGTACCTCTTCGGGCGACTTGAGGTGCGCGCCGACGACGTTGTGCACTGCTGCGTCTTGCTCTAGCGCATGCACGCCCTGCACACGTATACAAAAAGCAATACAACACACGTCACAGATGTACACGAGTCAGCATATTATCGATCATCGCAGCATACGTGATGCCACCACACACACGGACGCACCCGCTCGCCGTAGAGGTTGTAGACATGGCGCTTGACCGGGTCGCAGAGCACTTTGTACGCGCGATCGAGCACCGGGTACTGCGTGTTTGCGAGCGCAATGAGCGCTGCGTCCTGCTGCTTGCGTCGCCGATCGGGGTGGAACTCGCGCGAGAGCGCCATGTAGCGCGAGCGAATCTCGTCGCTGCTCGCGTCACGTGCGACACCGAGTAGTGCATAGTAGTCGCGCTCAAACTGGCGCCAAGATGCATCGTCGTCGACGCCGCCAGCGTCGCTGTGGCCGCCGTCGTGCGCCATTACGTGCTGCTGCTGCTGCTCCTGTGCGTCTCGCTGCCACGAAATGCGTGAGGCATTGGTGCATTTGGTCACCCCTGGGTTTCGTCACTATGCAGCATCCTCTACAAAGAAAGGAATGTCACGAAAATGCCTGATTATCTGCTTGCACAATGGAATGATTAAATGCGCAAATGGCTCACAGCCGATGCATGCATGCTCCAAGTCGCAATTGAGAGCATACTCGTCGAGCGAGCGAGCGCGATGCCGAGCGTGCGCGATGACGTCGAGGTCTCGCTCCACGAGCACCGGTTCCTCGTCACGAAGCTGCTCGAGTCGCTCAGCACGGCCTCACTGTGCGTTTTGCCTGTGTAGCTGCACTTATGTATTGCTCGACGCCCACACCAGAAAGAGAGAGAGAGAGAGCATGCGCGTTGTCGTCATCTCTCTCTCTATCCGTCACATTCATTCCTCACAGCTCGCTCACGATCATGGCTGTATGTGTATGTATGCGGTCACGCACCCGCGTCTGCGATTCGTCAGTCCGCCGTCGACGATCACAGCGACGCGTCTGCGCACCGTGAACGAAACGTTTGGCAAAGTGCTCGAGAAAGACCGCGAGCTGCTCGCTGCCGTGAAGAAGCGTACGTGTGTATGTGTATAGTGTGTATATGTACGCGTCTACGTGTACTAGGAGGTGATCGACAACACTGACACACACACATGTGTCGGCAGTCGCGCGCCACCAGGTCGCGCAAAAAGAACTCGCAGCGATCCAGGACGAGATCCAGAAGAAGAAGCGCAAGGTCGTGAGCTACGCCGCGCAGTTGCGGCGGTCCCAAGAGGTGCGATAGCGTTTGTATACAGAGGACGCTCGTGTGTCTGGGCACTCACACGTGACTGCGCCTGTAGGACATTGCGACTGTGCTCAAGAAGCACCAGGTCGTGCTCCAGCACGCCAAGCAGACGACGAAAGGTTGTGTGCCTACCCATCGACAGTCTACAGCTCATTGCCGATGCTCTAACGACCTGCCGGGCTGCGTGACGAACTGACTGCTTGGCTGACTGCTTCGTCTGTATCTCTTGTGTGTTCGCCAGTCGTGCTCGACCCACGCGATGTCGTCGCGTACGCACACCGCATCGCCGGCACGACGTCTGCACCACGCGACTGGCGGCCTGGTGTACGTGCATTCGCGCTACTGCTCAACTGATGCTGCCGTCATGCCATATACACAGACACTCGTAGCCTCACAGTCTGTCTGACGCTGTGGACGCTGTGTCTGTGGCCAGTTCCCAATGTTTGGCTTCACGCCGCCGGCGCCGCAGCCGCACATGATGCGCGCTGGCGTGCTGAGTCGCGGCATCGTCGACGAAGTCGTGACGCTCGAGACGGACAAATACTCGTCGAGCGCGAGTCGTGTATCCGCATCTGGTGCGACCGACGCATCGGAGCTCGCAAAGCTCGAGATCCCGATCGGTCTTGGCGCGAGCGACGCGCAGATCCGCAAGCAGATGCCAGCTGGCTGGAACCCAGGCGACCCCGTCGACTTGCCGCTCGACGCGCTGCTGCACTACATGGGCCGCAGCTTCTTCACGGTATGGGCAGTCGAGTCGGTGTGGACACTTGTGTGTGTGTGTGTTGGCCAGCGAGACTGACTGACTCGCTGTCACTACGACGACTACGATCATCATCGTTCTGACTGTCTAGGAACAAGGCATCACGCTACCGGAGGCGTGGAAAGCCGGCGACCCACTGCCGCCGGACGCGATGGACGTGCTGCGGAAGAAGTTCAAGTTCCCCGACAAACGCGCGCCGCTCTATGACGACGAGGTCGTCGACGACGTCGAGTCGCTGCGCAAGCGACGCAAACTCGATGGAGCGAATGGCGATGACGCAGGTGACGACAGCGGCACAGCGACAGGTACCGAGACCGGCGGCTCGGGCAAAGACGACGATGACGATGACGAGAGCGAGAGCGACAGTGAGAGCAGCGACAGCGACTCGGACAAGGACGCGCCGCAAAAGATCTCGCTCAGTCTCTCGTCGGATGACGACGACGACAGTGACAGCGACTAGGAGAATGCACGAACGAGGATGGCAATGGCGACGGGTCTGGGCAGGTGCTACGTGCTCTGTGCTCGAGGCATTCGATGTCGTCGAACACGAACACGAGTACGACAGATGAAGACACTGACCGGTTGTAGTCCATTGCATACGGATCTGGTGCGAGGCATGATAATTAGCACTACACTCGGCCTTTGATACACAGAGGCGTACGACATACGTTTGGCCGATGATGATGAGGTCACTCTATCTCATGCTGAAAGAACTAGGACACTCGAATCGAAGTGCAGCAGTACCTTTTCACTTCGAAGTGATGGATACCGGACTAGGTGCTGACTGCTGTCACTTAATGCAGACGTGGCAACAAGCACTGACGTCTGGATGCATGTCATGACGGCACATCGAGTACGTCCCGTGATCGCAGATTGACAAGAGCGTATCAGTCTGAACGAGTAGGTCAAAACGAGGTACTGACTATAAGTGTCAACCGAGAAGACGACTTGGCATGATATATATCGCGACGGCGTGCTCCGAGACGCCAGTAGCAAGTTGCTGGTATCGTACAAGGTTTCTTGTCCGTGGTGCGCAGCGTGCTATATCAAGCGAAATGACTCGGCACTTGCGATGCTAGTGCTGTTACTCTTGCTTGCCATTGAGATCGCAAGACGTGAGATCGTGGCCACTGGATCGCCATTGGATCGCACGTTCGCATCTTATTCTGAGCAGCGTGAAGACAACTGGTGTGTCGATTCCAAACCTAGCGATCACTTATTCATGTGCGCTCAGCAGTCACATGGACACGATCGACATGATTTGTAGCGCGAGTACCTCTCTGTCCTTAGCTCTCGATACGCTGTGCGAGGTGTTGCTCAGTGTCGATTGCTCTGCCATCGCGTTCGAGCAGCATGCAAATCACGAAAGTGGCCACGATCCAACCAAAAATGCACTTTTTGTCTCGAACCGTCGATTTCCCACTCGACTGAAAAACGAGCGTTGAATCGTTGCGTATACTGAACGCAAGTCAGATACAAACTGCAAGAGACTGACAAACCTTTTATATATCATACGAACCTGACATCCAGCATGTCCTGAGTTCCTTCCCTCCACTCGCTCACCAGCCAGCAGTGTCGAGCGACGAACTCACTTGGCTCGGCAGCAGCAGTAGCAGCGCCGCCGCCCACCGCTTGCCCGCCCCACGTCGCGACACGCCACACCGGTGCACTCGATCGCCCCACCCTCACTCCACACGCTTGCGAGTGGCTCTCGCTCTCTTTTCGCGTGTCGTGAGTGAGTGTGCGTGCGTGTGTCTCTGCGAGCGCAGCTTGTGCTTCACCGATCCACCCGTTCACGCATCCGTCTCGCACACGTGCTGTGCGTCGTGTGGAGACGAGAAGAAGCGCACGCATTCGCACGCGCTGCACGCGATCCCGAGCGCACGCGGCGTCACTTCCGGGAACGGCGCAGTGATTGACACTGCTGCGCACTTTTCCACACTCGCACCAAACGACGGTGACCCACCCATCACGCGCGCGCCAACTGCAACAGGTGAGCCGAGTGTGCATGTGCTTGTATGTGTATATGTGCGTATGCTCGAGGCGATGCCAATGCAGGGGGAGGACAGGGTGCGCGAGTGAGCGATTGCCCACACTCGAATCGGCTTGCAAGGCACGACACCACGCGGCTCGCTCGTTCCTCCTCTTGCCTGCTCATCCACTCACCCCTGCGACGCGCCGACTGACGTTCACTCTGCATGTCAACGCATCACGTGCGCAGCAGGTACCACGCAGCAAACGATTCGACTCGCACCACACAGCGTCGTCGCAATGGAGCTGACGGCCCCGCCTTCGCGCTTCCACGTCAGCGCCACCAGCGCTGCTGCGGCCAGCAAGCTCGCGAGCAGTGGCAATGGCAGTGCACCAGCATCAAGCAAGTCGTCGGCTGCAGCATCACCGCCTAATAGCGACGACCCCTCGCACGAGCTGCTGCGCTCGGTCGACTCGACGTCGTCGCTCAGCTCGACCGTGTACGAAGACGACGAACAGCAGCTGCAGCCGCCTGGCGCGCCACACCGACCAGGCTCAGCGCCGCCGAACCTCGCGTTCGAGTCGTCGGCGTTTTTCAACTTTGGCGGTCCGAGCGCGTTCTTTGCACACATGTACGTCGTTGGCATCGTGCAGCCGTCGCATGTGCATGTCGTTCGGACGTGCTGTTGTGCATACAGACTGGCAGTGACTGACGCTTGCGCGCTTCTATTTGGGTACCATTATTGGTATTGGGACCATCACTCTTGTACGTCCCAATATCCCAATAGGAAATACGACGATGAGCTCCCAAGTGACGAGTTCCCAGAGGCGCTTGCGTCACCGCCGCGCAACACTAACGACGACGTACTGCCACCGCCAACGAGTCTTGACGCAACGACAAGCAGCAGATCGAGCAACAGCAGCAGCAATAGCAATAGCAGTACAAGCACACCTGCAAGCACAAGTGCAGTCGCAGTCGCAGTCCCGACGATGGCGCCGACAGGCTTTACTGGACAGCCGCACCGGTTCAGCAGCAGCAGCAGCAGCTCGACTGCAAGTGGCGGTAGTGCTACGAATCGATCGAGTCATCGGCAGCAGCAGCACCGGAAGAACAGCATCGAGATGTTTTTGTCGCAGTCGCCGAGCCAGTCGCTCGGGGGCGACTTCCTCAAGATCAGCCTCGACGACCACGCGCTGAGTCTCCACGCGAGTAGCGACCGCACTAGCGGCGGCAATGGCAGCACGGCAAACGCGTTTGCAACTGGCCACTTTACGCTCAACGCCGTGCCCGAGTCGCCACCGAAGTTTGGCCGCACGAACAGCCACGTGCGGCTCCAAGCGCAGCAAGTTGTTGCACAGCAGCAGTCGACGCAGCAGTCGGATCGCTATGGTACTGCTGGTGTTGGGACGACTGGTACGGCTATCGGCGCACTCGACGTGCCGCCGCCGCTCATGTCGCGCTCGAGCAGCGCGAGTAGCTACAGCAACTACCAGCTCAGTCCGCGCATGGGCTCGGAGGACTCGTGGCACAGCAGCCAGGACGGCGGCGGCCAGTCGTCGTCGGCCGCGTACTACCAGGAGCAAGACTACTACAGCAGCAATAGCAGCAGTGGCCAGTACAGCAGCAATGGTGGTGCGTCAGGGCTCGAGCCATTGCAGCAGCAGCAGCACGCGTATCGCCACACGCACTACCCGAGCCAACAGCAACAGCAGCAACAGTACCACACAGGACCTCAGCGCCAGCAGCAGCACGACATGTACCGCAGCAACCCAAGTCTCTACGGCAATGGCAATGGCAACAGCTATGGCCGCAATCACCACGCGAATGGCAACCAGTGGAATGGACCAAGCAGTGCGAGCAGCATGTACATGAGCGCACAGCACCAGCCACAGCAGCAGCTGCACTACCAGTCGAATGGTAATGGCAGCATGCGCAGCACTGGCGGCGGCCGTGGCCACCGCAATAGCCACCAGCACCACGACAGGTACGCGCGTGGGACGCCGCCACTACCAGAAGCGTCGCCGCCGCACTCGCCGCGCAAGCCACTCGGTCTCAACAGCGTCCCAAAGCCGTGCAAGTTCTTTGCGCAGGGCCACTGCCGCATGGGCAACAAGTGCAAGTTTGCGCACCACCACGTTGCGTCCAGTAGTAGTAGCGGTGGGTCGCTGTATCCGTACAATCACGGCAGCCTGCAGATGTCGCCGCTTCAGCCGCCGCACCAGTCGCATCACCACAGCAGCAGCAGCAGCCACCACCTGGGACTACAGGACGACGGACCGCTCCATGCGTTTGGCCGTCAAGCGTCGCGGGCGAGCGGATTTCGTCAGTCGGAGCTCAGCAGCAGTGCATTCAGCAGCGTGCTCGGTGGTTCTGGTACTAACAGTGCCGCTGGGCTGGCAACGAATGGACTTGGACCGACAGCCGCAATCGACGCGACCGCACTGAGCGTCGACGACATTCGCGGCCGCGTGTTTGCGATGTCGAAGGACCAGAACGGCTGCCGCTTGCTCCAGGAGCAGCTCGACTTTGCCGATCGCGTGGACTTGTGCGACGTGATCTACTGCGAGGCGCTCGAGCACTTGGCCGAGATGATGGTCGATCCGTTTGGGAACTATCTGTTCCAGAAGCTGCTCGAGCGCGTTGGGCCATTGCAGCGGCTCGCCATCGTCCGCCGCGTGAGCTCGCACCTCGTCGCTGCTGCGCTGAACCTCCACGGCACGCGGTCGGTTCAGAAAGTCGTCGAAGTCTGTGCGACGTCGCCGCAAGTCGTCGAAGATGTCGACGCAAATGAGGACGACGGCGAGGACGATGACGTCACCACTGTTGGCCGTCCATCATCATCGGTGACGACTACTGACGACAGTAGCGACGCTCCAAGCAACAGCCACCGCCAACGCACACGGACCGTGCACCTCCCGGACATGCTCGTCGACGCGCTCCAGGACGACGCCGTGCGGCTCTGCATTGACGCGAACGGGAACCACGTGATCCAGCGCGCGCTGCAGTGTTTGGCGCCGGCGGCCAACCAATTTGTGTTTGATGCCGTTTGCCGCGAGTGCACGACCGTTGGGACGCACCGGCACGGCTGCTGCGTGCTCCAGCGGTGCTTGGACGCTGCGAACCCACAGCAAAAAGCCGCAGTCATTGCGCAAGTCGAGCGCCACGCGATGAAACTCATGCAGGATCCGTACGGCAACTACGTCGTGCAGTACGTCCTCGACGCGTGTGCACCCGCCGACGCGCTCGGCGTGATCGTCACGCCGTTGGGTCGCATCTACGAGCTCTCGGTGCAAAAGTTTAGCTCGAACGTGATTGAAAAGTGTTTGGAGAAAGCGCCCGAGCGCATCCAGCAGCAGTACGTCGACGAGCTCATTGCGAGTCCAAAGATGCCCAAGATGCTCCAGGACCAGTTTGCCAACTACGTCGTGCAGCGCGCGCTCTGTGTGTGTGCGGACGCCCAGTGCGTCGCGCTGATCGACGCGATCCGGCCGCACCTTGCGAGTATGAAGAACACATCGGGCGGGCGGCGCATCACCGCGCGCATTCTCAAGCGCTTTCCCACGATCGACCTGAGCTTTGAGAGTGCGAGTAGTACTAGCAGTGGACTCTCGCCGACGCGGGATGGGATGAACGGACTGTACGACCTACCGCCGCCGCAGCAGTCGATGCGGTACCACCACCACAGTCACTATGGACAGCAGCAGCAGCAGACGAGTCGCTTGCCGCCAGGTGCTGCGATGAGCTACGGAACGCACCACCAGCAGAACCAACAGCCTCAGTACCAGCAGCAGCAGCCGTATGGGATGCACAGCAGTGCGTACGCGCTGGGGCTCCCGCAGGGTATGAACTTGGCGTATAGCAGCAACAACAGCAGCAGTAGCAATGCGGGCAGCTACGGAACGCATCAGCATCACAACTACCAGCACCAACACTTGCCGCCCACGCACAGCAGTGGCATGGGCGACGAGCGTGGCATGGGCGACGAGCGTGGCTTGGGTGCTGCTGGCACGAGTCGCGCGTAGTTCGTTGCTACATGCGTCTTGCGACAACAAAAAGAACGAAGAACACATACAAACACAACAAGAAGAACGAAAACGATAAAGAACAGTACGAAAAAGAACAAGAACAGAGACGCCTTCGGCCGCCGCAGCACGAGACAACTGACTGACCGTTCCCTATGAGCAACGTGCTGTGCGACGCCGCCGACAAGGCCAGTTTTGCGCGTGTGTAGATGATGAAGATGTAGCAAATGGAAAATGCCGCAATGGGTCGCTGCGACTGCCGCCTTTGATCGCCCCGATCGATCCAACGATACCGACTGCCGACTGCTGACAGTGTCGAGGACGGCAACGTGTGTGTGAAGAAGGCGGAGGCGACGCATCGCGACGCGAGTGGTGACGATCGCAAGTGTAGTAGTGAGTGCGCGCGGACGCGCAATGTACAAGTACTCTGTATCAGTAAGTCCCCCCGGCTCGGTGTCTCAGTGTGTGCGCAGGTAGCAGATAGCAGCCAGCAGACTGTAGTGGCAGACTGTAGCGACTGCGACTGCGCGCTCTTGAGATCGAGCAGCTCACAATACACTAGTGCATTTTGTGACCCGATGTGACTGGATGACTGACTATATAGTGACTGGCAACTCTGTGGATGTACTGTGTAGGACTGTGGCTGGCGGTATGTGTAGGTAGGTGTGCTGGGGGCTGGTGCTCCGTCTTGGTCGTTAAGCTCGCCGAGCACCTAAAACCGGTAGCGCTGGATCGACTCGAGGTGGCGCACCGCGCGCGGGCTCTTGGGCCGCGTGTCGTCGAGTCGACCGGACTTGCACGCGTAGACCATGAGCACAAGACTCAGCAGCGCTTTGAACGCTGCGAGGCAGCAAAAGAACGCAATCGTCACGAGCGTGCCAGTGACCGAAACGAGTGCAACCGGCGCGTCGCCGAGCGCTTTGAGCACCATGCGCAGCACGACGCACGCGAGCGGGAGCGACACGAGCCCGAGGCGGCGCGAGACGTGGTGCGTGTGGTCGAGGATCGTGTCCTCGTTCTTCCAGCCCGTGAGGTCGCGGCAGAGGATCGTCGTGAATTTCGAGTAGACCGTCGGTGGGATCTGATTGAACTTGGTGATGAACGCGTGCTTGAGCCAGTCGATGATCATCTCCGCAAGCATCACCATCGCCTAGTGAGTGTGCATACGATGGGGTAGTGCGTAAATGAGTCAGTCGCGAGCAGAGTCGAGTCGGTGGTATGCGATTTGGTATGCGACGCAACTCGACCGAGTCCATATACATCTCTGTACGCACACACGCACCGTGCCGTACACGACGTCCTTGGCGTTCGACTGGAGCAGAATGAGTCCGATGATCAGCAGGAGCTTGAAGCGCTCGACAATGTCGCTGCAGGCGATCTGGAACAGGTTCTGCTCCTCAAACTTCTTGAACACGCTCGTCTGGTATAGCGAAAGTATACGTTGAGTATACACACAAAGACAGAGCAAGAGCGAGACGATGCGTCAGTGGCGATGCAAGTGCGTGCATGGCAGCGCGTAACAGGTGTCGTAGCCATCGCCTCGCTGTCTATCAGCTCCGACAGCGAGACGACCGCGTCGTGTAGCTAAATCGCACCTTGAGTTCGCCAAAGTTGTTCGAGATGAGGAGCGTAAGGAGCGATGTGTTGCTCGAGTTGATTGCGACGTTGATCGTCACGACCTGCGCAAAGAGCAGCAGCGAGTGCACGAGTGCAGACGCATGCAGTCAAGGACGCTCGCGCGCTGGGGATACATCTCACATGTATAGATGTATAGATGGATCCACGCACAGGGATGTATACACATAGGCAGATCGACACATAACGAGCGGATATCGACGTAGATGATTGCGACTGCAAAGTCGAACGCCATGCGGCGCACGCGGCGCGGCTGGTACTTGGCCGTAAAGTAGAGCGAGTCGAGGATGTCCTGTCCGAGCGACGACAAGAGTCGATCAAAGATCTGTCGGCGCGTCGAGCCACGTATAGCACAAGCGATCGTGAGAATGAGCGACGTGTGTGTATACACTATACACAGACTACGCAGACATACTGTACATAGACACATACCTCAATCATGGTAAAGATGACGTAGAGCTTGATCATCGCTTGGCCGCGGATCGCGTGGTAGACGCGCGACATGTCGACGCGCCAGAGCACGGACGTCGCAACAACCAGAATGACCGCGACCATGAGGTCGTAAAAGTGCGTGCGGCGGAACACACGGGCGTGGAACGACGCGGTCACGGCGCAGCCGCACGCAAAGAGGATGCGCAGCGGGAGATACGTAAATACGTACAGAAAGCTGTCGAGCGCGAGCAAGACGCCAAAGACAAAGAGCTGCTCGATCTCGAGCGGCACGACAAGGAAGTTCTGGACGCGCTCGTTGTGGACGTCGTCGGTCGGTTTGATGTCGTGGACGCCAAAGATCTCTTTGTAGAAGAAGTCGGCGAGCCGGAACGCATGCGGCTGCGGTACGTTGGTACTAGGACGCTGACTTGGACTTGGACTCGGATTGGGACCAGCAGCGTTGGCACTGGAGCTGTTGCGCTTCAGCAGTGTGCGCAACGGTGCAGCGTCGCCGAGCGCGTTGTCGCCTGCTTTGCCACTGCAGCTGCTGCTGTGGGAGTGCGTCGAGTGCAGTGGCGACGGTCGCGGTCGCGGCGACAGCGATGGTGGTGCATGCAGAGACGGCGACAACAGCGACGTCGACGGTGTTGATGGTGTTGCCAATGACGAGAAGTCGGTCTGGATCACGAGATTGTGCATGCGCTGCATGCGCTGCATTGCGAGTGGCGACAGCGCTGTCGTCGAAGTTGTACCAGCAGTCGGGCTGCTGCTGCAACTGACTGCGCTCTGTGGACTGCTGTGACCGCTGTTGCTGCTGTTCGAGGCTGTCTTGTCGCCCCGCGTGCTGGGTCTGTTACGTGGCGATATTGCAGGATTGTAGCTGCTCAAGCCGATGTGGCGCGGTGACGCTTTGACGGCTGAGCGTGGTTGCGCATCGTTACTTGCATCGAGTGGGCTCGATACGATCTCAAGCTCAGACAGTGTCTCCATTGGCGAACTCTTGGTGCGTCGGTGCAGGATCGACTCGGGAGTCGTTGGCGCCACTTGCTGGTTTGCTGGAGGTGTCTGAGTACGTGGCTCGTCGGCTGTCGAAGGTGAACCTGTCGGTGTGTCTACATGCGGTTGCAGCGCTGCTGCGTCGACACAGACAGGGATGAGTGCAATTCCTACTACCGTTGACGTCGCTGCATCTGCTGACGTGACAGTAGCAGCAGCGGCGTTTCCGGCGTGCTCCTTGCGGTCGCCCAAGGTCGTCGCAGTCGTCGTCGTCATATTTTGTGGGGCGAGAATGTGTGCTGTGTTGCAAACACGTGCGTTTTTGACGCCAAAAAAGGATTCCAAGGACTGAATTATTAAGCTACTAAAATGCACCAAATGTTTATGGTTACGCTCAGCATCCGCAGACAATAATTAATTCTAGTTTCGCATACGCAAATCAAGATTCGTATTCAATTATTTGGAGCACCTACGTGGCAGTTGATGTTAATGGCAACACTTGGCAACCAACATCACCAACACACCACAAGAGACAGTCCTAATATTTGTTGGCAACAATATTATCAAGCTTACACGACTATATATTCAACATGGTTATGGCGCCGTAGCTGACATTCCAAGTAGTCAACGACTGCTCGACCCAGCGTCGGAGTTGTAAACGGGGACTTTTTTACCATCCTGTCGTCAAATAAACGGATGTTTGCTGTACCGAACGGTGCACTAGAGGTCAATCTGTCAGACTGCTGCACTAAGCAAACCGCTAAGAAATCGTACTCGGTTAGAGTAATGCGACCATAGCAGCTGCATAACCTGTTAAACTCTTACACGACAACTTATCAACGACACACCGTCATTCACACGCTATCATTGGTGTTAGACCACAAAATATATCGCGGGCCGCAACTTTCTCGCACCATTGCCACGTTATGCGTACGATTGTTCATTTCAATTTGTGCTTCCGCACATGATCTAAACCCCTACGAGTGCTGGCTCTCATTCTGCCTGTTTACTAACCCTTGCGCAAATACAAGTTTGTAAGTATAATAATCTAAACAGTGTGATCTAAGACACGTGTGTCATGCTGACAGCTATTAATCAGCGGCTACGACAGTCAGCTACTTATATTGAATCCAGTCGTATACAACACGCTACAGTAAAAATGTCCTTCATCTACGTTAGTAACCGCCACAAGTAAAACGAACCCATCCCTTCTTTTCATGCCAAACAAATTTAATAGTGTCAAGGTGCACGACCGTGTGTCTGAATTTATCCGTCGCGGATTTTTAGTTAGCACTTTAAGTTGCATTTTATTACAAGACCGGTCGGTACAAGACTATTCACTGTGTTTTGTAAAAACGTGGTGGTTGAACAAAATGCTCTTGATTGAAAACAGACACTTGTCTTGAAACCCCTGCCTATGCAACGTTACAAATTTTCATGGTATCACAACGTTGCATATTATAGCCACCACTGCCTAAACGGCGGTTGTGATACTGTTTGGCTGTCGCGGAACCACTCGTTGCTCTGTAGTATAACAACGTCGTAATTGCCTATTTAATTGTTTTATCCCACAGCTGCCATGCAGGTACCAGCGTTTTACAGACGCGATCACTCTATCATACATCATGCGTAAAATGCTAACAACAACAAATATATTTCTTTCGTTCGATTGTATGGTGGACACTCTCTTCATACGGACGTCTCGTGCTAAAAATTGTTTCTATAATCACTTCCGAACAGACGTCCCATGCTTTACAGGATTGCCATTTCGCATTAATTTTGTATCGTATATTTACTCTTATATGAATCTATGCCATAAGTTAAGAAACTTTTACACCGAATAAAGAACACGACTGAATGAATAGCCAAAACTATTTTCGATTTCGGCGGGTGTCTGTGCTCTCAAATATTTGTAATATGTGCAAGATGCCTTGTGTGAATTTCCATCGTGTGTTTAATATTTCACTCTAATTTACTATTTTTACTACGACTTTCCGCCCTTACAATTGCATTCATACGTGCATTCACACAACAGTAACAACGCGCATCTGCTATTTCAAACTGCTGCTGTACGTCTGGGTCAGCTGCGACTACATCGTGACGCTCGCATTCACGTCATTCAGCGACGTGTTGGCAGCACGTCAAGCGCATAGCGAGCGAGTGCTGCGTGAGCGTCTGTGTGACACGCTCGTGCTATTTCGT
>JAADWX010000311.1:0-26890 GCA_023336405.1 Globisporangium echinulatum | reverse complement strand
TGTGTGTGACCGAAGACGGCGCGAAGGGGTTCCGAAGAGCATGTTGAAGCAGTCCAATACGCTGTGCTGCCGTTGCGCTGCTACTGGAATTCGTTTAGCTTGGCAAGGTGAGCAGCGGGTACTCAGAATAAGCAAACGTTGCACTTGTATCTCAGCGTGTGGACGCGTCGATGCGTGCGCGGAAGAAAAGACAATGCATACAAAAAGCGTGATCGAGAGAAAGGTGTTCGATTTGCTGGTTTGACTCAGGCACGTTGGTTTGTTCGTCCGCATGCGTACCACAGCTAGGGCGTTCCTATCTGTCGACGACGACCGCTCACCATGTGATCGCTGCAGCTCGACTTCTGTGCTCGAGTGTGAAGTCGCGCGTGGGCAGCGAAACGCTTAGCGAACTCGAAGCGCTCTCGACCTTCGCTGACGTGGTTCATGCTGCTCACTTCTCAATCTGCCTTCCAGCCCAAGACAAGTCAGTTGTCGCTTCGACGTGCTTGTGCACGCCACGACCTCGCTCCGCGCAGAGATCTCGAACGTGTTCACGCCAGTGAGCTGCACGTTCGAGGGCGTCGAGGGCACGGCATACGCGTGCACGTTCGCGTCGGCTGATGCAAAGGAGGCGATTTCGGTTCTGGCTATCTGCCACAGGGACCGCTGGGGCTACATCTACCGCATACCGAAATAGGCGTGCGTCTACAAAATACTTCCGCTCACGTGCTGAGCAGGTATGCGCTCGCAGCCACGCGCTGATCGAGCACCAATATCCGTATGCTGTGAGCATGCGCTCATGCCGCTTCGTTCGAACCTGACTAGGACGTCATTTCGGTCGGTTCATCTGGAGCGAGACATGAGCGCATACATGTATGGATTCGTTGTGTTTGCGACCGATGGTGATCGAAAGAGCACACATCGGTTGTGGCGATGTCATTGGTAGTGGTGAGACGATGATCTGGACATCAACGACATTGTTCTGTCAATACCGTTGCTCGTTCTTAACGTTGATCTCGTGTCTGATGTATCGTGGTAACCCAATTGTCAAAATCGTCACGATGTACGATTTCAACATAACTCCCTTGGTTTCTTCGCTATAATCAAATGTCACCTCGATTTCTTCATAAGCGTTTTGTATCACTTATCAGTGGTACCAACTGGCTTGGTTTCAAATTGATTTTGACAGAATTTGCACAACATTGATAACCATGGCGTCTACGTCCGTGGCGGCAGCGAGGCGGCTCGCGCTCGTGTTCCCCGGGCAGGGCTCGCAGCGCGTGGGCATGGCCCAGGAGCTGCTCGACAACTGGCCGCGTACAGTCAAGGATACGCTCGATGAGGCCAACGAGGCCGCAGGCGTGAACCTGCTCACGCTCATGCGCGACGGCCCACAGGAGCAGCTCACACAGACAGCAGTGGCGCAGCCCGCGATCCTCGCGCACTCGATCGCTGTGCTGCGCGTGCTGCAGCAGGAGACAGGATTTGACGTGCGCGCGCGCGCCGCGTTCGTGCTCGGTCACTCGCTCGGCGAATATTCGGCGCTCGTCGCAGCCGAGTCGCTCGCGTTCGCAGACGCTGTGCGGCTCGTGGTGCGTTTCGCTGGTCGTGACGAATACTCGACTGACTGTGACGTTACGCAGCGTGTGTGTGTGGATGTGTGGACGTACGTTCATCTGTGCTAATCGCTTGCGTGTATCGATCTTCGTATGGCTGGCGGTGCAGCGCTGTCGCGGCCTCGCGATGCAAGCCGCAGTGCCGCAGGGCGTCGGCGCGATGGCTGCGCTCATGCCCGTGAGTGCCGGTGACGCGGACGACGTCTGTCGCGTCGCTGCGCAGCAGACAAAGCGCGTGTGCCAAGTCGCAAACTACAACTCGAGCAAGCAGGTGTGTTTATTTACGTAAATACGTGAATAGGCATTCAGTCGATCTGATATGTGTATACTGACACCCTGTCATCTTAATTTACACATCAATATGTAACCATTTGTAACAGATCGTGATTAGTGGCGACGCGGAAGCAGTTGCTACTGCAATCGATCTCGCAAAGCGCGAGAAGCGCGTGCGACGTGCGGTGCTGCTCGACGTCAGCGCACCGTTCCACTGCGCGCTCATGGCGCCAGCTGCCGCGCAGCTGCGCGCTGCGCTCGACGCGTCGGACGCGCCGACTCTGCGTCGACCCCAAGTCCCAGTCGTCTGGAACGTCGAAGCACGTACTGACAGTTTGAAACAATCAGCAGCTGAGCTCCAAGATGCGCTCGTGCAGCAAGTCACGACAGCTGTGCGCTGGAGCGAATCGGTCGATGCGTGTGTTGCAAATGGCGTCGACGACTTTGTCGAGATTGGCTTTGGGGGCGTGCTCACGGGACTGATCAAGCAGCACGCGCCGCTTGCACGCGCGAGGTATGTGATCGTTTCGACGAAAAGCTACACTCGCCACTCACATTGCGTACGACTATGACTGTGTGCGACTGTGTGTGGTGACCAGAGCCTGCGGCACAGCTGAGCAGATCCGAGCATTCATCGCCGAGCAGCAGCAGTAGCAGACGCAGAATCAGCAGTAGAGCGAGTGGTACGATGGCGACACGCGAACGAATGGATCCATTGGCGATCAGTTGGTCTGTTTATCTGTGCGTCTGTCGAGGAGTCGGTCTCGCTGTCACTCGCATCGACTAGTGCGACTCGAGAGTAGGCAGCAGCGCACACAGACCAATTCGCTGGATTGGACAGACGCGCTTACGCGAGCGTCGGCCGCTCACCGACCTCGGCCTGCAGTCGCGCACGCAGATAGAGACGACAATGTCAGTGCTACAGCGACTTGATCGCATACACATACATACATACATACAGTCTCTCATAGACGATGTGTACGACAAAGGACGTACGCGCTCGTATGTGTACTGCGACGTGATCGGTCGCGTCTTGCGCTTGACGACGTCGACTGGCGCATCGCCGTGGCGCTGCGCAAGCGCCTCGTGCCTAGAGCGATACGTCCATAGTGAGCGATCGTGTATGTGGTCGGACATACATCCACACAGAAGGCAGGCATGTCAGAGATGTGTACGCACCGCGCAAACACTTCCGAGTCGGTCTCGGGAGCATGCGTGATGCCGAGGTAGAGCATCGCGGGCGCGATCGTGAACGCCATGTACGTCGAGTACTCCCATCCCTTGCGCTCAAACACGTGCGTGCCCTGTCGACGGATGCAGGCGATGTGTATGGGATGCGTATGTGAGCAGATACGAGCAAGTGTTTGACGAGCTCATGGGCTCGTCGACATCGAGCGCATATACACACACGCACGTTGTTTGTGAGCATGGCGGTCTCTGGCATGTGCACGTGCGCTTTGTGCGCGCCAGAGCCCATGGCGCGTGCGCCACGCGGGGCCGCAGCGGCGACGGCGCAGCGGAGGGGACGAGTCAGCAGCGCCTGCATCTTCGGTTTGGTCGTTGTCGAGGAGAGAGGAGGAGGAAGGAGCGGCTGTGGTGGCGGTCAGCGGATGCAGTCGAGTTAGATAGCACTATACTGAACGCAAGTGATCGGTAGCAAGCGTTTGCTAGAATCTCGCGGGATTCCGCTGCGAAGCTTGCAATATGTAGCGAAGTGTACGAAAATGTCGAGAGTTCAGGTTTTGGTGGTGCATTTCGAACAGATTGTAGCTGTCCACGCTTTCGCGCAGTTACATAGTCGTATCAAGCTTTGATACTGAATTCGAGTGGACATATTTGTTTTTGATGCTGCATTCTGTCAACGACCTTGTCTTCAGTATGCAGTGCAGGAAAGTGCGATTTTACCTCTGTTGCTACTCACACAATCCACAATCGAATTGGCAAAGGACACGAAAGGTCGCATGCGATCCCATGGAACATGCACCTGCCATGGTACTCGATACGCCACTGGGTGCAACATGCACGCATCAACGCGCACCATTGCCGCCACCACCGTACGCTGCAAGCGCAAGCTTCTCGCCAAAGTGGAGCTCCGAGAACGGCAGCGACTGCAGCAGGTGCACACTCTCCACAGTGCCAGACGCAGCCGCCATCTTGATGTGGTACTGCAGCGGCCGCTCAATCGCGTCGCGGCTCTCAGCGCCAGTGTACGCAACGACACCGACACTACCTGGCTCGCTCGTGGCTGCTGTGCCCGGGTTCACGCGTGGCCGCGCGCGCGCGTACTCGACGACCTGCACCAGCGGCTTCGCGACGCCCGGTAGCAGCGGCAAGAGCTGCTGGAAGTGCTCCTGTGCGCGCGAGTGCGTAAAGAGCTACGTAGAATCAACCATCGTCTGTCAGTAGCATTTACATACATACACACATAATACACACACACACAGACCTGGCACGCAACGACTGTGAGCAGCTCGTTCTTCATGTCGATGCTGCGGCGGCTCTCGATCGCATTGAGCTCGACGTTGATGTCGTTCGTGAGACCGACGAGTCCAGCCTCGGCGACGTGCTGTCGCTGCTGCATGCGCTCAAAGTCGGGCGATCCGCGCTTCTGCGCTTCCGCTGAGCGCCGCACCGAGTCGTAGTCGATCAGCTGTCCGTAGGCGTCACACACACTGCGACATGAGCACTAGTGCTCGAAGCTGCCAATATCACTACCACACATGTCCATACGTACGCGTTGCTTGAGCGTCTGGATTTGCTTCTGCAGCGCCGCGTTGTGCGCCCGCAGCTCGTGGATCGACCGCGAGACGCACTCGGTCTGCATCGCACGCGCGCTGCTGTAGACATTTGCCTGGAGCGACTGCTGGACCTCCTCGAGACGCAGTGCACTCTGCGCGAGCGACCTAGTGGTGTGCCACACACACACAACGCAACCGATCGAGACGCACAAGTGCATGAGCAATGTGTTGACAACCAGCACGAGCAGCGCAACGACCACAACGTCATTGCGCGTGTCGCACTTGGTGTCCGCGTAATCGTCTTCGTCAGGCGAGTCTACGCAGATTCGTCAGCGCAGCAGCACGTCGGTCTGTTAGCACTCAGAGGCGCTTGCAGTATCAAGTATCGATCCATCCATTACACACAGCAAGAGACTGAGTGACTGAACACACATCACGTACAGTCCTGCAGTTGCGTCTCAAAGAACGCCGAGAACGCGTGCATGAGGTGCACCGACGCGTGCGAGTACGCGAGTTCGACGTCGCTATAGTGCGCCATCGCCTTTGAGAGCTTCTCGAGGCTCTCGTTGTAGCGGTGGAACCTGCAAGCGTGCGACTCGTGAGTCTCTTGTAGCGGCAGTAGCCATCATGAGCAGCAAGGATAGAGAGGCAACAGTCGACAGACCGTTGTGTGCGGTAGTCAAGTACAGGGTCGATCGAACCCTCGCTCGCTGCGCCGAGTGTGCGCACAAACTCGTCCTTGAGTCTGATCACGAGCGAACAGTCAGTGTTGTCAGTGACGCGTACATGCAAGAGACCACTCTGTCGAATACGCACCGGCGCGAGCCATCTTTCATGTTCTTGATCTGCGCATCGTCGTTGTCCAGAGACGCCACATATACGTCATGAGACGTGCTGTCGTCTACCACGCACTGTTGTCTCTCACTAGCGTCACACGCATACGCACCACCCAGGACGCCATGGTTGTGCGATCGCTTTCGTGTCTCTTGACGTGCTCTGTCTGTTTCGCGACTGAAGCGCCGCCTCTCGAACTGCAATTCGCGACTTGGTAGCTCACACGTCGCAGACGTGCTCTGACTCGCATGGACATCTATCATAGCACACAGTGCCACCTCCTACGACATAGCGCCACTGTGCTGCAGCGCTTGTGTTTGTGCACTCGCATCGAGCCGAGCCTACAAGCGAGGTCTTCACTCTGCGATTCGCCACCAGCTTCGCACTCCCACACACACGGACAACAATGTTGACTCGCGTGTCGATCCTCTCGCTACTCACAGCAGCAACTGCACTCGTGCTTCCTCGTTCGACCGACGCGTACCCACGCTTTGTCACGAGCATCCCAAACGGCGCGGCGATCGCAGGCGTCCGCGCACTTGGGCACCGCAACGCAGCCGGTGGCGGCGTGACGAACGCGTTTGGCGACGCGTTCAAGGCCCAGGGCTTTCAGTGGACGCTCGCGCTCTGCCGCAGCGACGCGGACAATGACGGCGCAACGAACGGCGAAGAGCTCGGCGATCCGTGCTGCCAGTGGTCACCAACAAGCACCAGGCAGCTCGTGCGTACAGGCACGCAGGTCGCGCACCCAGGCGTCGCGAACGCATGGACGTCGCAGCAGCTCGAGGCCATGGCGTGTCAAGAGGCCGCAAACGACCCGAGCCCGCGCACTGGCGCGACTGGCGGCGGTGCGGCTGGACCAACCAACGCGACAATGTCGGTGCCAGCAAGTCGCAGTCAAGCAGCAATGCCAGGTGCTTTACTGCCGCTGAACGGATCGGTCGCGAATCGCAGCGCCAACGTGCTGCCGACGACGATCGACCCCGTTGGACTCACGGAGACGCCGCCGTTGCTCGTGCCACACAGCCCTGCGCCATCGACAACGCGTGCAACAGCATTGCCAGCAACAGCGCCAGTTCCTACAGTCAGCAGTGCAGCGAGCAGTCGCTTTGCGCTCCAGGTAGCGATCGTTGCTGTCGCCAGCGCTATGTTGACTGCGCTCTAAGTGAGAGAGCAAGTGAGTACGTGCGAGAGCCCTAGAAGCGGCGGCTCGTAGTCTGTAGTCGAGCAAGCGAGCGAGCGAGCGTGAGTGAGTAAACAACCCCAAGTCGAGACGAATGGACGACTCGGTCGTATGTGTGTGTTCGACAGTGTTGGCAGTGCCGCTGGTCGTCGCGCTCACTGGCGTTTATACGTCGTCGCGCAGTGTCGTGAGGTTCGTGTCCGCGACGCGCGCACCGAGCGCAGCAACGAGCTGCTGGACGCCAATGCGGAGCTTGACCGACTCGGCGCCACCGCCGAGCCAAATGAACGACGGCGCGAGCGCTGCGACCTCGCCCGCGACGATCACCTGCCGTCCCATATACACAGTCGATACACATGCACGCCGTGAGCATTGCGACTGTATAACAGTGTACACCCGTGTACAGTAGCGGCGGACGCACCGGCACGGGCGCCTTCATGCCGAATGGCGCGACGCCGTTGTGCGCAAACCCCGTGAGCTCGGCCGACACCTGCGCACACGAGCAGTGTGAGGCGTTGTATACACTCTACACTCTACACCACCGCCAGCTGCGGTTCACGTACGTTGCTTGGTGCGTGCTGGAAGTTAAAGTGCTTGCGGCCCGGGCGGTCGGTCTCGCGGATCCCAGTGCGCACAAAGCGCAGGAGCTGCTCGGCGTTGAGCTTCGCGTTGTACTGGAGGATGACGCAGTAGAACCTGCGGCACCGCCGTGACAAGTGTCACGCACGAGTCGACGGTCTAGTATCCACACATGAGTCGCTGCCCTTCTCACTCACCGACTGTTGAGCGGGTCGTCGAGCCCAGCGTTCGTGCACGCCGTGTTCTCGACGATGATGCTCTTGCAGAGGTGCGGCACGTCGCACCCGAGGAACGTGCTGTAGACACAGCAGTAGCATGCGCTCGTTGTCAGTCGCTCGATTGGTTGGTATGCAGTGTAATTCAGTCCGTCAGCCAACGAATGCATCACGTACGCGCGCTGCTGCAGCGACCACGAGTAGTAGTCGGCAGGTGCGGTCTTGAGAAACGCGCTCGTGAGTTCCGCGCGCTGCAGGTGCTGCTTGACGCGCGCGACGCTCTGCAGGTCCGCGACCTGACGCTCGACGACGCTGAGCCGCGTCTGTGCATCTGCGAGCTTCGCTGCTGCGCTGCTGTCCATGTTTGCTGCCTGTCGATTTGCGTGGCCAATGCAATGAGGGGAAAGTGTTAGTGCGAGCGCGTGAGCTGCGAGTTGCATCATGCGTGCATCTCGAGCGTACGAGCCCACGCACACACACACACACACACACACCATTACTCGAGTGATCAATGACAAATTCCTTGTTGTCCGATACAAATCGTCAAGGAGTGTGGTGCTCGCACTGTGTGGTGTACACCAATTCCGACAAGCTCCCTGTTCATTTTCCGATAAAGACAACTGCCATCGTTCCCAAAAACATGTACACCACATCATTATAGTGGAGGGCGATCAATGGAGGTCAATGGAGATCAATGGAGATCAATGGAGATCAATGGCTATTGCACTAGAACTTGCCATGGCCGCCTCCGCTGCGCGATGACCGCTGCTGCAGAAGCGCTTGTTCTTTCTCTTGGAGCTGCAGTAAACGATACGACAAACGAGCGTGCATGTGCGCAAGTGAGCAGTCACGCTCGACCCTTACTTATCGTGATGATGTTTGACGCACAGACTGATGGACAGAGAGGTGCATACAGACATGTACAGACATGTACAGACCACGTCACTGCAATGCAAATCAATCCCAGCCACGCAACGTTGACGTTGTGAGCTGCAAACCGTTGACGCACCTCTCGCGACCGGTGCTGCGTCGAGGACACGACGACAGCGCCGTTTGCCTGCGCACTGCCCGTCTGCTTGTGGATCTTTGCGAGCAAACTCGTGTTGAGCTGCACTTCGAGCGCCGTCTGGTCGGCTTCGAGCAGCCGCTGCTCCTTGTCGCGCATCTGCTGCCGCAGCAGCTCTTGCCCAGTCGCGTTGCGCTGCGCGCGCTGCTGCAGTGCGAGTCGCTCGCGCCGCTCCGCGTCCGCGCGCTCGAGCTGCCAGAGCTCCGCTTGCGTGTCGAGCTCGCGCTTCGCGGCAGCGTCGCGCAGCTTCTTCTCGGCCATTTGCTGCCGCAAGTGCGCTTGCTGCGCGCGGCTCCGCGCTTCAGCGTCGGCGCGCTTTGTGCGCTCGGCCTCGGCTTGCTGCCGTGCGTAGTCCTCCTGGCACCGCTGCACGCGCTGCTCTTCGTCGCGGACGCGGGCGTCCATGTCGGCTTTTGCCGTGTCGCCAAAGACCTGCATCTTGGCTTGGATCCTGCGCGCGACAGCGTCGAGCTGCTCGCGTCGTGCCGCTTCCTTGGCGTCTTCGCTCCGGACGTAGTCGTCTGCGAGCTTGGCCTCGAGCACGCGCTCCGACTCTTTTGCACGCCTCTTTGCCTCAAGCTGCGCCTGGTTCTCAGCAAACACGAGCCGCAGTCGCTCTTGCTCGCGCTCGCGCCGCATGCGGTCCGCTCGGTCGTCGTCGTCTTTTTGCCGACGCAGCTTCTCGAGCATCGCCGCTGCCTGCGCTTTCTTCACGTGCGCCTCGCGTTCGTGCTGCTGCATCTTGGCGAGCCGCTGCTCGGTCTGGACCGCAATAAGCTGCTTGGCACGGTCGAGACGCTGCTGCTCCTTGCGTCGCTCGTCGTCCTCGAGCTCGTGCAGGCGCTGCATGTTGGTGCGGTGGAACTGCTCGCTCGCCTCGCGCTCGAGCGCTGTCTTGTGCTGCTTCTGGTGTACCTGTGCGCTGAGGCGCTCGGTGAGCTCGGCGCGCTGCTGCCGCTTGAGCTGCTGCTTGCGCGCCGCCTCGGCCTGCTCTTCGACCGAGCTGAACTGCACGATCTCTTCCCAGATCCCGTTGTTCTTTGCTTTTGCTGGCGACACGCGTGGCGGCAGACGAAAGCCCGTGCTCAGCTGCTGCAGCTGCGCCTGCGTCACGTACACGTCGTCATCGACGCCGAGCTGCGCGTTCGATGCGCCACCTCGTCCTGCAGCAGTCCCCGAAACGCTGCCGCGGGTTCGCGCCATCGGCTTCTGGGACCTGTCCTTGCTGCTGCCGCTGGGTCCGCGCGATTGCGCAGACGCGTCCTTGCGACTCGTTAGCCGCCGCCCCGACAGTTTGTCCCGGAGCATCGCGCGCTCGTCGTCGTCAATGACTTCTGGAGCCGCGCCTTTCGACGCTGCAGCTGCAAGCGCGAGCTGCTCGTTGCGGCGCGCACTGAGCTCGTGCACGATCGCAGCGAGCGCGTCAGTGGACACGTCGGGTGGGAGGCTGCGCTGCTGCAGGACCGTGAGCACCTCGTTCGCGAGCTCCTCGGCGACTTTGGGCGACTTCTTGAGCTGCTGCTGCAGCCGCGCACACATGGCGAGGCGCAAGTTCTCCTTCATCTGGAACTGCCGCGCTTTGTCGCGGAGCTTGTCGCGGTCGACTGTGCGTACCGAGTTCCTAGCATCGACGAGTGCGCACACGTGTAGATGGTATCGCGATCAGTGACAAGTGGGGGCAATGTAAACAGGTCGCAGACATTGTGAGAGGCACCTGCAGAAGACGACGTGAGCACATACACGCACGCACTCACATCGAGAACGTGGACTGCGTGTCCAAACATTTGGTACCGCTGTTGCGGCCAGTCACCTTCCCTGTCATGGCAGTCGAGGTCGAGCCTGTGTGTGCGACCGAGGAGACGACGTTTGTGCGGAACAGTGGTGTGTGTCGCGTGTCGTTGCTGTGCGCACCGAGTCGTATGGTGCTGCGTTGAGAAGCCTGAACGTCGTGCACGTGTGCGTCGCAGTATCGCCGATGAGAGCGTGCGTGCGTGCGTCGGCCTCGGATGTGAGCGTCTTCGCCTTCTAGCGTACTAGTACTTGTGTTGCCTCCAAGCTGGCCAAAGTTCGTGCTGCATCGCATGCACTCGTTTCGAGGCTGAGAATAGCCTGCGTACCTATATGTAGCCATTTCAGTTCCCGCAATAGGGATCCAAGGTGCGAAACCGATCCAACACGTCAGACATCGCGAACAACCAAGTCGCGCACGCTTGCAGACTCGAACTGCGAGGATACGGAGTAGAGCGACTCCTCCTTCGTGGCAGGCGCGCGATACAAACGCGGACAACGCTCAAATGCGCACAATCGATCATCCATCCATCCATTTCGCCACATCGAACACGAGCGCTCGACAGCGACACTACTGTGTGGATCGATCGAATGTGTGCGCAACAACAGGTCGAGGCGTCAGTGGCCATCAACTACAACTAGTACTGCACGCACTCACTGCACGCACTCACTACACGCACTCGTTTCCTAGTCCTGTGCGTCTGCGCCATCTCGACGACGTCCACACTCGTCGCTCCATCGCTGTCGTGTCGAGCCGTGCAGGCAGCGCCATCGTTACCGCTCTTCTGCCAGACTGCAGGGACGCGCTGCCGCCACCTCCTCGCGTCTGTCTACTTGGTGCGTGCGAGTTCGCTCACGAGCGCGCCAAAGTCCGCGACTGCTTGCGATCGACTCGCGCTCGAGTCGGTCTTGAGCTCGAGCCACTTGGCAAACGCTGCCGGCGTCACCGCGCCTTCCTTCTTCAGGTACGTCAGCAGCTGCTTCACTTCGTCTGGTAGTCGTTGTCGTCGTTGTTGTAGGCGATAGCAACAGAGAGAGAGTGTACGCACGCAGACAGCCATACGTCAGTCAGCTGTCTAGATAGAGCCAAGCACACATACATACACATACAAACTCTAGTACACTGCAAGACACGCACCGGCGTCCGTGCGAGTCTGGAAGATGCCGGCGATGAGCCGCGTCTGCGTCTCGACGTCGCCGCAAAAGCCCGTGAGCAGCATGCCGCGCTCAGCCGATGGCAACGCGTCCTTGGTACTGCGCTCGAGCAGAAAGAGACACGTGTGCGTCGCAAACAGCGGATCCGTGCGCAGGTCCAGCGGAATGTGCGCGTCGATCCACGCAACGACCTCGTCGTGCGTTGTCGTTGCGCTGTTCGCAACGTCGACAAACCGGAACGCCTGCGCGAGCGGCAGCACATCGTCGAGCGCAAACTTGCGGATCCACGTCTCAATGCTCGCGGCGCTGCGGTCGTGCGAAGCAAACAGACTCGGGAGCGTCGAGTACGTCGCGCGCACTTGCGCCTTTGCAGCTGCTGCGTCGGCTGTCGACAATAACTGCAGCGCGCGGCCGCTTGCAGCTGCAAGGAAGCCGCCCTGGACGACTTCGTCGTACATCTCGGCGTCGAGCAACTTGCCGCAGCCGCACACGAGCCAGTCAAACGTCACGCCAGTCACTGCCGACTGCTTCATGAACCGCACCGTAATGTCGGCAACGTGCTCGTGGAGCTTCGGCACGTCGCACCAGAGGTCGACGGCGAGCTCGACCATCTTCGCAAGGCCAAAGCGAATCGCGTCGGCGCCGAGCGACTTCTTCTCGAGCGCGAGCTGCTCGAGCAGCGCAAACATGCCGGTGCGCACGGTGTCCTTTGCGTCGCTCGCGAGCGTCAAGATCTCCTTCACAAACAGCTGCGACGCCTCGGGGTGGCCGCTGCACTCTTTCACGAGCTCGCTCAGACACGCATCGGCTTCGCTAATGTCGACGATCGAGACGTACTCCTCAGCGATCGACTTGGCGCGCTTCGCGACCTTGTCCTTGAGTGCGTCCGACAGCGGCTGTTGCACGCGCGGCGCAGGCTCGTGCTTCTTTGTGACGGCCGCGCCAGCCGCACCGACCGACGTGTTGCGGCTGCGTGACGAGAAGCTCGCAGGCGACCCGCCCGTGCCACCTGCACTGGACGCCATTCCAGCGCTGCTGCCCGGTGCCCCGCGGCGCGGCGCGCCAAACGACGCCGGCCGGCCCTGCGGACCGGTCTTGACCGAGTCGTCGCGCTGGATGCTGCGTGCGCCGCGGTCCGGCAGCGTCATCTTGCTGCTGCTACTGCGGTTGCTCATCGGCTGCGACGACGAGTACACGGGCGCCATGGTCGAGCGACCGCCGCCGCCCTGCGATCCATAATTGTCGCGCGCCGAGTTTGACCGGCGGTTGTCCATACGGAACGAGTCCGAGCGGCCACCGCCACCACCACCGCCATTCGACGGTGCACTCACAGGCGGTTTCTGGAGCTCGCGCTCGGCCTCTTTGCGGATCTCGTCGAGCGTCTTCGTCTTGAGCTCCTTGCGCCGCGGTTCCCAGCGGTTTGCCCGCAAGTCAATGACGTCCTTGATCATAAAGTTGATGCGCGAGCAGAGGCGCTTGTCCTTGAGCAGGACCTTCTCGAGGTAGTGAAAGTAGCTGTTCATCGGCCCTTGGCCGCCGCCCTTCTTGTCGAGGTCTTTGCCCATTGTCGTAAGGAGCTTGCAGAGCGACTCGAGGTTCTCTTCATCGGGCGTCTCGTTCGGGTGCGACGCCGTGAGCACGTTGTCTTTCACGGCAACGCCCATGAGCTTCATGATGCACTCGTGCATGATGCGCTCCTGGAGCATGCCCTTGCGGAAGAGCTCGCCGATGAACCGAATGTTCCCGAGCATGCGGCCTTTCATGAGCATGCGCTTCTCCTCGTACTCGGCCTGCATCTCGGGCGTGACGGTCCCAGCCTGCTTGTTCCGCCGGAACGTCTCCTCGAGCTCTTCGTAGATGTTGTCCTTCTCAAACTCCTCTTGGCACGCGTTCAGCAGGATGCGCTTGAACGAACACGCCTTGATCGCCGTGCGGCTCGCGTGCTCGAGGCTCTCGAACGGACCGTTGAGCGCTTGCTCGGACCCGAGGTCTTCGAGCAGCTGACCCGACCAGTAGAACGCGCGCTCGCCTGCCGCGTCGGTGGCGACCCAGATCTTTGTAAACTTCTGGTTCTGGATGCGCACTTCGCTGAGCTTCATGTCGCTCGGTGCTTCAGTTGGCACAAACTCGTCGCTCTTTGCGTCGGCAAGCGCGTCGGCGGCCGATGCAAACGGCCCGACGACCTCCGTGTCCGACTCGGCCATCGTCGTCCAGTAGAACGTGTTGTCGTCGTCGTTCTGCACGACCTGGAGGAACGACCACTCTTTCCAGTTCTGCTCCAAGTGCACACAGAGGTCGGCGTACATGTCGCAAAAGTGCGGCTCGCCAAGCGCTTTGTCAAACAAAATCGTGATCACGCTCTGGAGCATCTCGAGACTCGCCATCTCCATGTCCGTGAGCTGCGCCGCGAGGCGATCAAACTTCTCGCGCGTCATCTTGTTCATGATGCTGTACACCTTCTTCTTCGCGGCTTCGAGCCCCGACGCGGCCTTGACAGGGACCCATCGGTTGTCCGTGCGCTCGAGCGGCTTCACGGGACCATCAAAGAGCGGCTCCTGCTGCTGGCCACGACCGCCGCGGCCACTGCCGCGACCACCACCGCCACCGCGCTCGCCGCGGCCGCGCTTTGGCAAGTCCTGCGAACGAGCCCACTGGTTGCCACCGCCACCAGCAGCTGGGCCGCGCGAGCTCTGACGCGTGAGTGTTGCACCAGTGCCGCCACCACCGCCCGCCTGCTTCTCGCGCTCCCAGCCCGCGCCGCCGCCAGCACCGCCGCCACCGCGACCGCCACGTGAGCTGCCGCGCGCTGGCCCGTCGTTCACGACCTCCATTGTCGGCCACTTGGACTCGGGACCCGTCACGTGCGCTGGCAGCTCCGTGAACAGCTCGCGGAAGCTGTCGCGTCATACACACAGTGAAGACGCAGCGACGTCAGTACACAAGTCGCATCCGATCGCATACACGACTCGCTGTACTACCTAGTACATCGTCACGCAGTACGTACCGGAAGAGCACCTCGACACTGTACGTCGTCTTGCCGTTCACCTGCTCTGCGACGACACTGATGCGCTTTGTGCTCTCTGAGACCGTCGCGCCGACCTTCTCTGGCGCAGCAGACGACTTGGGCTCGTCTGTGGCTGCCTGCTTCGTAGGCGATGCCACCTGCTTCTTCACTGGTGACTCGGGCTTTGGCGACTCGGACTTTGGCGTCTCTGTCTTCTTCGGGCTCAGCACTGCGGCTACCGCCGACGGTAGCTCCTTTGCTGGCGTCGTCTTCGTTTTTGGCGACGTTACTGCAGCAGCACCATTCTTCACTGTCTTGCTTGGACTCGCAGGCGCGGGCTTGCTCTCGACTGGCTTTGCATCCGCCTTCTTCGCAGCAGCCGGTGCAGCAGCAACAGCAGCAGCGACCGCCGCCGTCGGCTCCTTCTTGGTAGCTGCTGCAGCAGCGACGGTTGGCTCTTTCTCCTGCGGCGTCGCAGGCTTCTTGTCTGCAACAGCAGACGCTGCTGCCTTCTTCTGTGGTGACGCAGGCTTTGCGCCGTTCGCCGCCTTCGTCGGACTCGCTGGCGCTGCCTTTGCGCTGTCGCTCTTTGCTGCATCTGCCGTCACTGCCGGTGTCGCCGCCGCTGTCGGCTCGGCCGAGACAGCAGCAGCAGCAGCTTCCGGCTTCTTCTTCACGCCAAAGTCGATCGGTTTGCCTGTTTTCGGGTCAATGATCGCAAGCGCCTGGCGCTCGCGCTTTGGCGGTGGCTGGTGCGTCGGCTGGTGCATTGGCATGCCACCACCACCCATGCCAGCTGCACTGCCGGGCATGCCGCCCATGCCGGCTGCATTCGGCATCGGAAAGTAGTGCAGCGGCGCTGGTGGGATGTACACGCTGCCGGGCTGCGGACTCATCATGTAGCCTGGCGGCATCTGCTGCATGTGCGGGTAGAACGGCTGCGGCATCGCGCTGCGCGGTACGAACGACTGACCGTGCGGCTGGCTGTGCGGCTGGCCATGCGGTGCACCGCGCGGCGGTCCGCGCATGCGCTGCTGGTACTGCTGTTGCTGTGGATAGCCGCCAGTCTGTGGACCACTGCCCGGTGGACCGCGCATAGGGCCTTGCTGCGGCGACGCCTGGTGGTGCGGCTGGGCGCCACTGCCATTGCCACTGTGCGGAAGGCCGACGCCAGGGGTGAACACGGGACCAGTGTACGGCCGGCCGTGCTGATAGTGAAGTAAGCAAGCGAACGGAGAGAGTGAGTGTAATGAGCAGGTACGTGAGGGGTGCATGGGAAAGAGCGCTTCGTACCTGTGGGTAGCCACCGCCGCCCTGTTTGTATGGGTTAGTGGCAGCGTGCGGGGGCTGCTCGCCGCTGCCATTCTCGGCTGGCGGCACCTGCGGCTGCTGCTGTTGAGCAGTCGACGGGTCCTGTGCCTCCTGCGGTTGCGTAGGCGGCGGCGTCCCCTTTGGTCTGTACTCTATGGGAACGACCACATCACAGACGCGACGTCAGCATACGAGTCAGAGTTTGATGTATGCGTGCGTGTGGGTGTGGGGTCGGACGTCACGTCGACAGACACACAGCAATCAACAGACAGCGAGGGGGGAGAGAAGATCGACAGCGAGAGGTTGCCACGACCATACACGCATACACATAGACACACGGCAACGGACCTTGGTGCTGCTGGTGGTGGTGGTGATGACTGCGTGGCGGGCCGCCCTGGTAGTGCTGCTGCTGGTGTGGGTGGTATTGTTGCTGCTGTTGCTGCGGGTGGAAGTGCGGCTGCTGCTGTTGCGGGCGGAACTGCGGTTGGAAGCCTGGCGCGTTCACGTTGTACGCAGTCGCAAACGCTGGACGCGGTGCAGCAGTGCTGGTGGCATTGCTGCTGCTGCTGCTGCTGCTGCTGTTCGGGGTCGTGTTGCTCTGCTGAGTCTTCATGTTTCCATTCATCCAGCTCGTCTGGTACTCTCTCTCTCTATCTACGTGCGCGTCGTGGACGCGGTGGTGATGCGGGGGAGCTCTGTGTGCTCCTTGAACGGCGCTCGACCGGGCCAGCAGCGGATCCTGCTTGTGTGGCGCGCGGGAGCGTTTTCGGTTCTACGCTCGCGCTGCGTTGCTTGCCGCCTCCCCTTCTTTTGCAGCTTCAATTTTGTTTGGCTCTCCCAGCCACGCAAAAATTGTCACGAAAATTCCAATTGATGAGTTTCATTGTAATTTTCGTCACAAAAACACTGCAAAACCACTGTTTGAAAATACCTTCATATTAGTAATGATGAATTAGAAAGATACTGACACAGTCTAAACGCCTCAATTTTGCAACTTCAACGAATATACCGCTATAACAAGTCGAACAATGCGGACACTTTAGCACCAATGCATGACATGCGCACGTCTAGCTTGGTTGTCAATAAACATTTTGTCGGACGTATCATCAAGTTGAGCAACGATATGTCGGTCTCGATTTATTTCATCGTTGTCAAATGCGCCGACATTAATGAAATGACAACGTATGAAATAGGATGGTGTCACTACGTCTGTGATTTGCAAGTCGAGTGTTACTTGCAGCTCATCACCGTCTTAACTAGGTGTCAGATTTATAAGTTCTGTGAGTATTGCGATCTTTATATTACACCCTTATATATAGTGTTCCATGACGTGAATCTAGCCACATGGTGTTGTTAATCCACCAAAGTCCGAAATACCACCAAAACTGTAGAATGCCGATTGCACGTTATGCAAAGCTAATCTTTCATTCATTCGCAAAACTGACAGTGGCTACACGAAAGCCCATTTCGGCACGGCGACATTGGCTATTTCAGTAGAATTCGTGTGGACGACTTGCACATGATTGACATCGAGTGCATTGCGTACGACGAGTTTTCGGAGATAGTCAACGAGCGCGTCAACCGAGCGCTTGAGAAACACGAAACACGATCTACACGCACACAAATATATACATCAAGCCGAGCCTGCATGCCACACAGAAAGACTCAGGCAACTTCAGGCGCCTGGTCAACATCGCGCTGACCAACTACCAGCGTCGGATGAAGGACAGCGGCCCGTTCACTGTCGATCTGTTTGCTTTTGCGTCACGCGGTGATATGCCAGCGGTGAGACGAGCCACATTAGCCCGAGTGCAGTCGGCCGCAAACGCTATCGAAGACTTTCTTGCCTCACAACCAGACATCGTTGCAGGCGACATGGCTCTCGCTAATTGGGCAATATCGCATGCACGGCTGCCTGAGTGTACTCCGCCAGTTCCAGCGACTACTATATATGCTCAGATACAGCACGTTGACGCAATGCGATCATCACTGCCGCGGGACATTCGCGCGCCAGACTTTCGCACTGTGCGCATCAACGGATCGGCCGACATGTGTTTTCAGTGAACGTGCGCGAACTGTGTGACGCGCTCGGACTGCCTCATTACAACACGGTAGCTGACGGCAAGTTCTCAGCGTTCAACCCGCCAATTGAGCCAGCCGAGGACGCTGATGACATCGACTACATGAGCGACTGAGCTCCTCCCATTTTGCCTCCCTGCGGTCATCACTACACATCGCTCGGTGTAAAATGCGACTTAACTAGTCCTTGCTCACTGAAACCACAATGTCTATAGATATTCAAAGCAGCCGCATCGCACGCTGTGTGGTGGTAAAACGCGAGGTTAGCATGGTGTTCGAGCCAACGCTTCAACTGGCCAAACATTACTTCAATTGAGTTTAGCTGCTGCGAGTGTGGTGGCAGATACAGCAGCAACGCGCCACACGCGTGCACTTCGTCGGCCAGCTCTGGATACATGTGGATACGCGAGATGCCACATGCCAGAGCAAAGCGAGTTTACATATTGATACGTTTCGATAGTAGTCCAACATATATGAGCATTTGTATGTATATAATAATGATTCCGAATACAGTATTACTGCTACTCGTGATGGATTGCACAAAGAAAATTGACAATCACAACGAAAAAAACTATAGGAAATGATAAGCGAAAGACCAGTAGCATTAGAAGCTACGCACGGAGTCGTCCAGCAAACCGAAAGAACTAGCACGGAAATGAAAACATACTAATGAAAACATACTGATGCTGTCGCGGTCAGCGGCAGTATCCGCGAAGAGTAGGGTATTCCGCGAAGAGCAGGGCGAGGCAGAGCAACTCAAATACGGGAGAAATGGGCGCCGCTGTCAATGCGAATCCAGGAAGGATTCAAGAAGGAGTACTGGGGCTACGCGCGGCGGCATCAACCACCCGACACTGACACCCGCGATACCAACGACAACGGCATCAAAAAATGACAACGACGCCAACGCCAACGTCTCAACGATGTGAGACGCACGGCATATCCACACCCGGGTCTATCATTAAGCGACGACACAACACGGAACTGATTCACTGTGCGATGGCATTTGCGACAGGTATATATGAAGCTCTCATTACCAAACAGGGGGCATCTTCTTTAAATCGACGATGAATTGGATAAGATTGTCGGCGCAGAACCGCACAACAATATCAAGCGTCGACTGACGACGGACACGCTGCTGATGTATCGGTCGAAGTCAAAGACGACAACAGATCGAGAGGTTGCGCTCAGCTCCCGAACCTTGCACATGACTATGCTAGTTTGCGATGCATTCGTATAGGTGGATGGGAGACTGTTGAATGCTGCGTGTTGTGGTATGCATTGTGTACACTTAATAGGTTAAATCTGACAGTTTTATATTTTATAATTTGTAAAAAAAACATGCTTAAGGAGATGGTGACTATCACTCGGGCTCAGCGAGATCAAATTGGGGCCGCTGTCGCAGCACACTGACAACCAATCGACAAGTTCCTGTTTTCATGTTGTATACACTTTTGTATCGGATTCCGCACGAAAAAAATCACGACTGGCGATCAAGACAACATCCAGTTGTACTAGAATTGTTAGAAGGATGTGACGTTGCACATAATTCTCGTGAGCATAGAGATGCTTGTCACACTCATGTCGAGCCACATCGGCGTTCCACAGACAACTACTTGGGTGACGTCTAACACTGGCGCAATTCCGATAAGCTCTTTCGGAAGATTTGTGTAGCATAACCGATTTATCGCGTCGAACCAATACTTCACCAATAAAACGAATGCATGCTCCGAGTACGACCGAGCGAGAAAGATACGCCGCGTAGTTGAAGATTTGCAGGGCATATCCGAGTGCTCGCTGATGCTGCAGTTTAATGATGCAGTTCTCTCCCGTCGCTCACCAAATACAAAAAAATCAACTCGCAAAAATTAAAGGACAAACAGCACAAGTGGGGCACCAAAAGTGTTCGTCAAGTGTTGTGCGCAGAAGGAGCGTGTATATGAGAGCGTGGCCGATGATGGCGGATCAACCACCGCTTCTTTCATTGGGTTGCTATTTGGTAACCGATTTACGCGGTAAGTGTGGCAAATTTATTGATTAATACGCCCTGCGTCTGTCCGTGTAGTTTGTGTCGACTGATGCATCTGTATATAGCAAAAAATTGTCACAATAAAATATACCTATGTAATACTCAGGCGTAAAGCTTTGACAACTCGTCACGCGAACAGTTTCGGGAATTACCACAAGACCACACGCTGTCGGAGAACGAAATGACATTGTAAGCGTCACCAGCAGCGTCATTGCAAGATATGTGTGCTGCTCATGACTGTCGCCGACAAGTGGTTGGGTGCCCGACGAGCGGCAATGACACGGTACGCTTTGTACTTATGTGACAAGGTTCGCCTTTGTATAACCACGCATGATGTTACAATTGACCCTGATGGATGATCCTGATGAGCAGCAGGGTACAAAGAGATACTTCCCGACGAGCAGCAATGACTCACCTCAGTTGAACCACAATGCGCTAACGCGCCACCAAACACAGCTAGGCAAGCGTGCCAGCATCTAGTCGGTTGCAACATTCAGATGCGTCGCACGACGAAGGCGATAGCGACGAAGAATGCGACGACTACGACAACGACGAACTGCCCAACGGAGAAGAGAGCGGCAGTGAAGAGCGACTACGTCGCGTGCAGCAACAGCAGCACTTCACGAGCGACAAGCAAAAATATGCAGCAACATTTAGGCGCGCAACAACAGTAACAAGGCGTGGACAGACACGCGCGCATTAGCAGCACAGTGCGCACCAAATAGGCGACGACGTCGCAGTAGCTTCGCGCAGCAGCGGCAAGAACCTTGTGCGGCGGCAGAGTGCGCACATCGCCGGCGACGACAGAGTAGGCTAGGCGTTTAGAGCATTGGGCGGCATCGTCGCGTGTGACATTGAGTTGTCTTATTGCTTACTAATACACACGTTTCACATGTATACAATATACATTTAGTGTTTCCATTTACCTCTGTGATTGTTTAATGCATTATTTTATTACTGCCATACATCACTTGATAGCTGCCCTCGATCACATGTGATAGTTTCACCGTCATTTTGACGTTGATCGTCTAGTGTGAGCCATTTGACCTACGTCAACATGCCATACCAACAACGTACTAGATTTCACAACATGCAAGTCCCAATAGCACGGACAGGCAAGTCTGTCCTTTGATCTTTGTGCATACATCATACTTTCGGGTAGATGATTTTAAACCTAGATACCAGTCTCACATGTTGGACGTTCAACTTGTCATTTTTAGAAATTCTAACAAGAACGGTTAATCGATTAGTGTGTTTATGCACATTGGCGTTATTGATGTAGACATCAGTATTAAACATGTCTCATACAAAAATATTGTTACGCCTGTTTATTCCTGGGCAGCAATGAGTTACTGTAGTAGTTAATGGCAGCTGAGTACTCTTTATGGTTCTACGAAGCTGGTCACCAAATTGCATCGGCGGTGTGAGCCGCGATCTGGCGCGGCCATCGCGTGAGCCGTTAATTTTCCCCGATCGTCGATTTTTATCGCCTATGCATTCTCGTGGCATCACTTTTTCTCTTGTAGAGCATTATGAAAACAGAAACACCTATACATCAGTGTCGCGGAATATACACTCGAAAAGTCGCACATCTAGCCCACTCATACGCACAGCACAAACGTTGGCCAATAAATCTTCGTCCGTCATGTGGGTATATGTCATATGTGATATTGCTCATGTCTAACACTGCTCGTTCGAGCGCGCAGCGCACTTGAACACTCTTAAATGCATGAGACAGCGCTGGATACACCAATCAGTCGTCGGAATGACTGTGTGTGTTTTGTGGTGTGCTTCTTCTATATCTTGCAAAGTGATCACAATTGGACGTTACGCCTTGGTTGAGCGTGAACGTACACAATCATATGCGTTAGCGATGCTCGCACGAACAGGATAATGTCGTTCAGTGTATCCTGTACTCGTTATCTAACGAACTTGAGCTGGAGTGAACGAATGTGAATCGTTCTGGCTGGTTATAATTGACAAACACGATTTGGTTTGTCTTATCGTTCAATTTTGACGACCCTTGTTGCAGTGATATAGTCCGAATCTGTGTCAATAGCGATATCGCACAAATTGCTAAACCCAATGTATTTTACCTCTTTATACAAGGTGTTCTTGGCCATTAGTAATTTACAGTGAATGTAAAGGTATTTTATTTACCGTGATGAGCACAACACAGAAAGCGACGTTTGGCTGTTCAGCGTCGCGTCTGTCACATGTTGCATTCGCGCTGACGCGACTTAGCGTTCATGCACACAGAAGAGGTCGAAAACCAAGGCAAGAGCGACATCCGTGGATCCGAAAGTGGTCTGGCTGTCATCGTCACATACGTGCCGCTGTAGCAGATCAACGTGTTGGTGCGCAACCGCAATGGGGACCAGCATCGCAAACGTCTGCATCTGCATCGAGCACCGATCTGATACAACGACGACTCCTACGTAGTACATGATTCATAGGACCTTCATGTTCTAAGACTAATACCTACCGCAGCGTCGCTCCAGTTCGCACCACGCAGCATAGTCTCTCTCACTCGCGTGCGAGCTCACATGAGGCTCGTGGCGCACACTACTAAGCTCGGCTGAACTCGGTCTTGCCAGAAGCTAAAGCTTGCTCGCCCCGCACGAGTCAGTGGGTCGTTGCGTCTTAACACAAGAGGTTGCAATAGCAAAAGGCAAACTAAACAGTAACAAAGTCGGTAAGTACCTTTGCCGCACCAAGTTAGCGATGCAACACCTTCGAACTGTTGAACCGTTGGCAGCGCGACGTCGTGCCATCTATCACGTCGTGCGTTTGCGTTGCTGCAGGAACGCAGCTGCCGCCTCAGCGTTTGCGCGCTCTTCGTCGTCGTCGTTCGTGTCGTGGACATGCAGCGCTGCGAGCACCTGGTCTCGCCAAGGCCATACAAACACACAACCAACCAACCGGTCGCATGCATCCAGCGAGCATCAGCAACTGATCAAGTGAATCAACACGAGCCCAAGCACGAGTGTGACGCACCTCGGCTTCCGGGACAACGACTGGCGCGCACTCGTCGTCGTCGTCGAGACTCGACACGTCGAGACCAAAACGCGTCTCGACCACACGCTCGAGCTCGTGCGCAAGACGCTGCAGCTGCGATCGCATACATACATATACAGTGTCGATGCGGTGAGCCCATCCATCCCTCGCCATGCTGATGGTTGCAACTACCTGACACACGTCCGCACCTGCTGCGGCGCGTCGGCGTGCGTGAGCAGCTCGAGGAGCGACGCAAGACTTGGACGGAGAAAGTTCTCGCGCGTCATTGCGTCGTCGAAAAAGTCGGTTGGGATCTGCCGTCACGACCGCACGTGAACGAGTCAGATCGAGTCAGCGCGAGCCAATTGATGCTACAGACAGAGACACATTGAGCCAAACGCATGTACCTGTTCGAGATGGACGCGCAGGAGTTTGAGGGACGCGGCAAAGAGCGGCTGCTGCGTCCGCAACGCGCGGTCGCACGAGCTCAACATTGCAACGAACTGTTGGTATCATCACCCACAAACGTGTGTGTGTGTGTGTGTGTGTGTGTTGGGTTAGTCAGCAATGACGCAGTTCATACACAGACATACACAGTAGGGCAGATAGATAGCCACAAACGCACACACACACACCTGCTTCCACTGCTCGAGCGCTGCGAGTGACGAAAGCTGGAGAAACACGACGAACGCGAGCTGGAGCTCGCCCACGAGGTCCTCCCAGCGTCCGTTATACGCGGTCGCAAGTAGCTCATCGAGCATTGCGCTGTGTATGCAATCCGAGCGACAGTTGTCAGTGTATATCGATACACGAGTATACACGAGTATACACAACACGTACCTGCGGTCAAAGTGGTACGCTGTGCGCTCGTCGGCCGATAGGTCTAAGCGCGTGCGCTGGAGCGCCGTGAACCGCACCGTGCGCGGGAGGTCGGGGAAGAACGGCGTCACGCTCGTGCTCGTGTCCGCGCGCGCAGCGTCCGAGAGAGGATCCGAGTCGCCAGGCAGCAGCAGCGCGCCGAGCTCAATGCCGCATCGCTATAGACGTGTATACAGCCATAGATACACGGCAGTGAGGTCTCTAGATTGCTAGCCATACACCCACACAGCAGTTGACTGGACCTGCAGCACGGCGTCCGAGATGTACTTGGTCAGGCGCGTCCAGAGCTTGTGGTGCTGCTTCGGGTACGCGCCGAGTCCGCTGTCGAGCTGGAACGAGCGCACGGCGTCTGCGTCATCGAGGACATCAGTCCAGCTTGCGGTCCATATGCACATACACACGATACAGATACATGCTACACGCCACGTACGCTCGAGGTGTTCGAGGTTGAGTCCTGGACGTGGCGGTCCGAGCTCCTCGTTCGCGGCGCTCCATTCGCGCACGAGCACTTGCGCATGGCGCGTGACGCGCAGAAAGAAGCCCTGACGGATGCCGTGCTCTTGCTCGCGCGACCGGAAGACGACAAAGTGGACGCCGAGCGGCAGGAACTTGACGCCCTGGAACTTGGGACCGGTGCGAAAGACCTCGTAGTCGACGCCAAACTCGGTCTGCGGCGGCACATCGAGACACACGAGGAAGCCGCCGATCGCGCTGTCTGCGGATGTTGTTACTGCAGCTTCAGCTGTTGTTGACGGTGCTGTTGTTGGACGTGACGCGTCGCCGCTGCTGCTGCGCAGTGCGCGCACAAAGATGTCGGCGGCAGAGGTGTCCATGCTGATCAACAACTATTGACAGGCGCTGCTCAAGTGTCGACTCTGGGCTTACAAGCACCAAGTCTACCGCACTTTCTCTCCTATCGATACAAACTACAAGCTTATATGCGGATTAGAGCCAACCGATTCATGCGTGTCACGCATTCCATTCTTCTCGGCGACGCATCACGCCAACGAGCAGCAGAGACCCAGTACGCACAACTCGCATCCGCGCGACATACACGTCATGGCTGCACGCTTGGATCTCGAGGCACGGCTGCGCGCGCTGCGTGCACCAATGACTACTGCGAGCACAGCGCAAGCAGCGCCACCGCCACCACATCGTTCAGCACCAGCAGCGTTGACGCCCGAGTCGCTTCCAGTCGCGCCAGTGGCACCCGTTGTCGCATGGCCCGAGCCGCCCATCGTGTGGCCAGAGCCGCCGACCGGCAAGCAGCGGCGTGCATCGTCAGCACGCGTGCCCGAGATTGTCGGCGACATGATGGTCGCGCCGCGGCGCCACTCGTCTGTGCGCAGCAGCCACCGCAAGTCGCCACCCGTGCAATCCGTCGCTGCTGCTACATCTACCGCTACGAACACGCTTCCTGACCAGTCAGCTCCGATGGCAGCAGCAGCAGTCGGCGTCTCGGTCGCGACGCTTCTCGGGCCAGCGTACACCGAGGCGATTCAGATCGGACAGTTTGCGATCGAGAGCGAACGGAGTCGCAACGTCCACACTGCGATCGACGCGTACATCCGCGCAGGGCAGCTGCTCATCAGCATTGGCCGGCAGCAGCACACGGAACACCTGCAGACCATGTACGCTATGTGTGACTGCATGTCTATATGTATGATCCAGAGTGTGAGCCTAACGCAGTGCCTGCGTGTGCGTCCTTTCAGTGTGAAGAAGAAGGCGCTCGCATTGCTCGAGCGCGCCGAGGGCCTCTCGGACTGGGTCGCGACCGTCCTCGCGCACACGACCGACAAGAGCGCCGCTGCAGTCGACGCTGCGTTTGCTGTGTCGCAGCGCGCACACGAGCAGGCACTCGATGCGAAAGAGGCGCTCGTCGCGCACGTCAAGGCCGAGAACAGCGCAATGACGCACAAGCTGAACCAGCTCGTTGTGCTCTCGAACGTGCGGATGCGCTTCCGCCGCATGCTCAGCGCCCGCCGCGCGCGCAAAGCCGAAGAAGCTGACGCGCAGCGCCGCCTCGAGAGCACCAACAACGGCGACAACGACCGCAGCGATGGCAGCGACAGTGAGAACAACGCGCATGATGCGAATCGCAACGATGGCGAATGCGATAACAGCGAGCCACATCATAGTGAGCACGACGATGCAACGAGTCGGTTGTCGTCGTCAGTATCGAGTAGCCGTACGTCGTCGTCGACGTCGCTGCTCACGGCGGCGCAGCGCGAGGTGCAGAAGCGCGACCTCGTGAACGAGCTGCACGCGCGCATTGGCTTACCGGAGATCAGTGCGTTGCGGACGTTTGCGCCGCTGAGCGCTGACGCAACAAAGGACCATCGCCACGTCGAGCTCGAAGATGAGCTCGCAGCTGCGCGGCTCGAAGCCGAGCGCCTGCGCGCAGCCGTGCAGGAGATGGAGGACTGTTTCGAGGCGACGCGGCAGCAGTCGCTCGAGCGCTCGACCGACTCGGCGAAGGACCTTGCGGCTATGGAGCACGAGCTGCAGCGCGTGCGCACCGAGCTCGCGCGCGAGCGGCGCCTCACTGCGTCGTCGTTTCGCACGAGCAGCAACAACAGCAGTCGGTTAGCAATGAAGAGCGACCCGGAAGAGACCGACGACGACCCCGATGCGTTCGAAGACGTTGCGATGATCGAGTCGCTGCGCTCGTCGCTCCATGCAGCGACTGTATCCAGCAACAACAACAACGACAATGACGATGATAGCGATGGCGATGATCGTGGCGGTGCGAGCAGTAGTAGTGACGTTGACGACGATGGTGGTGTGTGGTTGTAGATGCAGTCGATGTATTTAGGAGATCCATGAACGAACATCGTGCGTGACAGGTTTGGTATCGACAGTGTCGGCTCCTATTGGTGTAGTTTGCATGCCAATGTCGTCCCTCAAGACTTACTCGTCACGTTGGCACTCGCTCACAGTCGTGACAGCAGCTGATTCGGCGGATGCCATCAAGTGGTATTCCTCTAGCTTTTACCTCAGTTGATCACACGTACTGGTGGCGACAGTTGGTCTGCGACTCGACTCGAATGCCTCGATGATCGATCGGCCCGTTAGCTGTCATTCGCAACATCACGCTCAGACCTGAATCCAACCACTCCGAGCAACAACAGCGATGAGCAACACGCACGCAGCAGCAGCTTC
>JAADWX010000310.1:0-26908 GCA_023336405.1 Globisporangium echinulatum | reverse complement strand
TTGCTCACCTCCTCGAATTGTTCTCGATAAAGTGGCATCTAGCACAAGCGCGGTGCAGCACTGGTCGACTTCAGTCCTGTTCATCACTAGTAGTGTCGACTTCAGTCTGGTTGGCCAGCTGGTATTGCATATATTTGGACGTATATACTGTGTGAGCGGTTACATGTATGAGTGGTACTTGAGACCTCCGACATCTACCGCCGCCTCAATTACATTTCAAAATCGACTGCGACCTCGGTATTTCTGCAGCTCTGCTGTTTCCTGCTGTGCAACGATAGCGGGTATGAGCGACGAAGACGTGGATGCTGCTATCGTCGGTGATGACACGCAACCGGAGGTGAGCGACACCCAGACTCGACTCTTGGACTCGGACTGGGGCGACGATCAGATCGACGCGAACAACGACGGTGATGCGGCTGGCGGCGATGACTACGACGACGACAATGGCGCGACCGAGCAAGTCTCGACATGGAAGCGCAGGTTCGGTGCAGAACGACACGAGGACGGAGACGAAAAGGGCGACGAGGACAGTCGGCAACAAGACGAGGACGGAGACGACGATGCCTCGCCGACAAAGAGCGCGGCGTACAGTTGGCGGCGTGCGGATGGGAAGGAGCGTGGTCAGCAGAACAGCGGCGATGACGACGATGCTGACGACGATGCGAGTGACGACGACAGTAGCTCGAATGCAGCACTTAATGCTACAGGGAATGGCGCTGGCGCGCGTCCAATACCGTCGGGCATCGACGACCTCCCGCTCTTTGCCGACGACAAGAACAAGGAGCTCCACAAGCAGATCCGCGCCAAGGAGACGCACTTCCAGCGCGTCACGAGCGAGATCGCCGAGCACAAATCGCGCGTCGAGATCATGACCGAGCACCTCAAGAACGTTCGGCAAGAGCTCTTGCACACACAGGCGCTCCAGGGCGCCAAGGTCAAAGAGCTCGCGAGCGAAGAGCACATGAAGCAGCTTGCTGAGCGCGAAGTCGGCCGCTTGGCGCAAGAGATGCGCGCGATCGACGCTGAGTGCAGCGACCTCGAGAGTAAACTCAGCGCGATCCAGAGCCACTTGTTCAAGGGCAACGACGAGATGGACCGGTTCAAGCTCCAGATGAACTGGAACCAAGATGAGATGGAACAGTGGACGATGGCGGCCAAGCAGAAAGACGACGACGCGCTTGCACTCGAGCGCTACCGCCGCGCTGACGAGAGCAAGATCAAGGAGCTCAGCCTCGAGATCGAGAAGCTCACGAAGACTCTGCAGACGCACAAGCGCGCGCTCGCCGACGAAGCGACTGAGACGCAGGCGAAGCAGATCGAGCTCGACAAGACCGCGGCCGAGTTCCGACAGCTCCACGACGAGCGCCAGAAGCTCGTGCAGCAGTGGCAAGACACGATCGCAGCGATGCAGCGCCGCGACGACGAGATTGGGGCGGCGAGTGAGCAGTTTGCGCGCGTGCAACAGAGCCTACAAGCCAAGCGCGAGATGCTCCAAGAGCTCTCGACGCGGCTTAAGCGGCAAGAACAAGAGAACAATGACACGCAAGCCAAGATCAGCGGTAAGGAGCGGCAGCAGGCGCGCGCGCAGACCGAACTCCAGCAGACGAATGCAGCGCTCCAAGAGTTTCGCGACCAAGTCGAAGTGCTCAAGAACCAACTCGCGAGCGCTGTGACGCACTTGAACCAGCAGCGTGCGGCGAGCGCGAACAAGGACGCGCACCTCGAGCGCCTCACGCAGGACCTCGAAACCGCACGTGCGCGGTTCAAAGCGACACGCCAAGCGCTCGACGCGTGTTTGAGCTCAACGGCTGACGCCGAGACGCTCGCAAACGACGCCGAGCGCGACTTGAGCGCGATCGAAGCCGAGCTCCGGCGTCTCGACAAGGACCTCGCGCTCGAGAAGGAGCAGATGTTCCGCAAGAGCCAGCAGCTCTTTACGCTGCGACAGCACGAAGCCGGGCTCATCGCCGAGATCGCGGGTTCGAAAGCTGCGATCCAGAACCTCCGGACAAAGCTTAAAGTGCTCGACCAGCAGACGCTCCGGCAGCAGGAGCTCGTGTACAACAGCGAGTTTGCTATCCAGCAGATGGAGCGCAAGGTCGCGCGTGCAAGTGGCGAGCGCAGTGCCGACGAGACCAAGGTGCTCCAAAGCCAGATCCATGTGCTCACGATGGAACTCGACCGTGTGCGCGCCGAGGAGACGATGCTGACTGCACAGTGCAAGAAGCTCGAGGACGAGAAGCGTGCGCAAGAGCGCGTCACAAAGGCACTGATGACCCAGCGCGACGCGCTCAGCGCGCGCATTAGCGAGTGCCAACTCGCAAACGAGAGCTGCGCGAACGCGCTCAAGCTGACGCTCAAAGAGAAAGAGGAGTTGCTTGTACAGCACGACCTCCAGGCGCTCGAAGTCGCGCGGCTCAAAGAGATCCTGAACCTCCGAACCGACGAAGTCTTCTCGCTCGAGAACCGCGACTTCCAGCTCCAGAAGAGCATGGACGACCGCAAACGTGAGATCGCGATGCACCGCGAGCTCCAGCGCGCGACGAACCGCGCGCTCGAGGACGAGCGCCACAAAGTCGCGATCGAACTCAGCGACCGCGAGACGCGCGTGCGGAAGCTCACGGCCAAGTTTGAGACGCTCTGCAAGATGAGCGGCTTTGGATCTGATGATACAAACGGCGAAGAGCGCAGTCAAGCGTACTTTGTGATCAAAGCCGCGCAGCGGCGCGACGAGCTCCAGCGCGAAGGCGACGACCTCGACGACAAGATCCGAATTGCCGAGCGCGAGGTCCGGGCGCTCAAGAAGACGCTCGAGCACCTCGAGACGCAGAACACCGACTACCGCAAGAGCTGCCACCGCGCGGACGCAAGCAGCGATGACGCGCAGCGGCTCGCAGCGCTCGAGGACCAGACAAAAGCTGCGGAAGACGCGTTCTTTAAGAAGAAGAAGGAGCTCGCGCGCGTCGAGAGTGACGTTGCGAGCGACGCGACGCGGCTCCGTGAAGTCGAGACGCAGCGGCAGTTTGCGCGTGAGCACGCTTTGCAGCTTGAAGCCGCGAGCCAGCAAGTCGCAAAGGAAGTGCTGGCAGAGCGCACCAAGTACGGCAAAGCCGTCAAGCGCCTCGACAAGCTCCTGCGCGAACACCACAAGCTTATAGGTGGCGGTGGCCAGTCGCGCGAGCAGCTCGTGCTCGAGGCCTATAGTCTCAAAGAGCTCAGCAGCAGCGTGCTGTATACACTCGGACAGCTCGCGCACGAGTTCCCTGAACTCAGCGACGCGCTCGGCGTTGCGGTGCGCGAGCGCGGGCTCGTTGTCCCAACGATGCCACCTGGCCGCACAGCAGCAGCACGTGCAGGCCAAACGACGAGCTACAGCGACGCGGGTTTGCCGCGCCCGATGTCGGCACGCAGCGACAAGAGGTGCGTGACTGTATAGCTATGACTGTGTGTGACTTGGCAGGTGAGAGACTCACGCTATGGGATGCTATCGTGTGTGTATGTATATACAGTGACCGGTCGGTCAGAAGCATCGGCAGCAATGCGTCGCTGCGCAGCAGTAGCAGCGGCGCGAGCGTGCGCGTCGCAGCGCCTGTGAGCAAAGTGCGCATTGGCTTCTGACGTGGCAGCCAGTAGTCGTACCAGAACGTATAGTAGGGTGATACGGCTCCAGAGTATACTGCATAGTGTATACTGTTCGCAAATGCATAACCACATGGCTGCTGGCTCGTTCGCTCGTCTGCGCTTGAGCGCCACTCAGTCGCTAATGTCTCGGCTCGTGCTGCTAGTCGTCCACCCGATCAACCGACTGTCAATGCATAGGCGCCATCGTCTACGCAAACTTCTTGAATGCAGCAGCGACCGCGAGCCCAAGGAGCGAGATCGTGCCGACGTGGAGCCACATCGAGGCCGTGAAGAACGGGCACGACGTGAGGTCGTGGTACGGCGACTTCTCGGGCAGTCGCATCGGACAGCCGCCAGCGCGCGTGATCTCACGGAGACGCGCCATTTCGATCGCAGTCTGCGCCCACTCGACGCCGTGGTTGTGCCCGGTGCTCGAGAGCCCCGCGCGGTCCTTTGCCTGCTGCTCATTGAGCACTGTGAGGACGCCAAAGAGCACAGGCACTTGCGAGTCGAGCTGCACGCGCATGATACCCTGCGACACGGCCTCGCAGATGTACTCAAAGTGCATCGTGTCGCCCTTGATGAGGCAGCCGATGCAGATCACCGCGTCGATCTTCTGCGACGCGATCACGCGGCTCGCTGCGAACGGCAGCTCGTACGAGCCCGAGACCTCGAGCACGACAATGTCGTCGTCCGCGACGCCAGCTTTGCGCAGCTCCTGCTTGGCGCCCGTGACGAGCGCCGTGATGATCTCGACGTTCCACTTGGCGTGCACGATCGCGACGCGCAGTCCTTTGCCGTCGAGCTTGCGCGAGCTGAGCGCCGCGAGCGCGTTCTTCTTGATGTCGCCAGTCATGACTGTAATAGAGAGGGGGAGGAAGATGATCGAGTGCGGCTGGTGCTTGGCGATTTGAGATATGAGCGGACGTGAGCCAAACGTGCCAAACGTGCTTTGGCGAAGGTAGCTCCGTCGATTCGTAATCATGCAGCTACAGCGCACTATCGTATATCTAGTATTAAATAGGAGCGTTTAAACGATACGGAAATTGCTTATCGGGAATACCGGTATATATAATCGGTTGCTAGCACCTATGTAAATATTCATAAATATTTGTTTATTTGATTGTTTGTCTCATGAAAGGACACGCTGGAAGACGCTCAAGAAGGCCGGTGCGCTGATCCATTTGCAATTGCAGCTTGCAAAACGTGACAACCCACATGCAACGCTCAACAGTCACGACTCTGTTGTTGTTGTAAGACGACATGCAATAGAACGCTCTTTCGTCATGACTTGCAACAACTACAGTTTGGCTATACTCTAGGCCATTCGATACCATGCTCACGTGTATTTACTCGTTTGCGTGCCGCGCACAACTGACTACGTCACGTTGAGCGCTTGCCAACCTCGAATGCCGCGCCAACAATATCTTCGCTCAGCGCCCACAACAGCTTTGCTGTCTCGGTGTCGCGGCTTGCAGCGCTCGGCTCTTCTTTCGCTGGTGCCGAGCCCCAGATGGATTGGAAGCCACCTGGGCCAAAGTACTCGCCGCTACAGACGCTCGCGTCAGTCGCTGCAAAGAGCACGGGCAATGAACCGCGTGCTGCCGACTGGAACACTGGCGCGACTGCGAGCAGCTTGCGCAATGGTGCGTGCAGGATTGTTGGCAGGTACGCCTCGACGACCTTGGGTGCGAGGTCGCTCGCAGTCACACCCGGGTGCGCGGCGACCAAGAGGATCTTGTTGCCGAGTCCTGCTTGTTGCACTCGACGGTGCAGCTCGAGCGTAAAGAGCACGTTTGCGAGCTTCGAGTTGCTATACTCGGTGAAGTAGAGCCACTTGTTTGGTTGTGAGTGGGCGAGTGTCGCAAAGTCGAGACGCGCGAGGCGGTGCGCGTGGCTGCTCACGTTCACGACGCGCGCGACACCAGTGCTACGCTGCAGCAAGTCGAACAAGAGGTGCGTGAGGTAAAAGTGACCGAGGTGGTTCACTGCAAACTGCGACTCGAGTCCCGACGCAGTGTGCGTCTGCGCTGGAAACATCAGCCCAGCGTTGTTCACGAGGATGTCGAGGCGGTCAAACTTGGCGCGGAACGCCACTGCAAAGCCGCGCACGCTCTCGAGGCGACTCAGGTTCAGCTGCAGGAACTCGAGCGTGCCAGCGCTGCTATCGCCTGCGATCGCAGTTTCGATCGCCTGCTGCGCTTTCGTAGCGCGTGGACCGCTGCGGCACGCCAGCACAACGTGCGCACCGTGCCGCGCGAGTTCGAGTGCGGTCTCAAAGCCGATGCCTGAGTTTGCACCTGTCACGACTGCGATCTTGCCTGCGAGCGACGGGATGTGCGTCGGGTCCCATTGCGCGCGGCGCGCAATCAGCGTCGCCTCGTCCGCCATGGCTGTCGTGTTGAGTGCACGCGTCTGCGATCTTGTGGACAACTCCCAGTATTAGTATGAATAGTATTGCTCGACTCTTCTCTTGAGGATGTCATGAGCTCACTTACTGGCGTCGGAAAGAGCTTGGACAGTAAGTCCAGGTGTCCTACTGAGCAGCAGTGCACCATCACTCGTGAAATGCATCGGTTTGTGTGTGGGTTGACATTGCTGAGTGTGGAGAGAGGATGGCTCGAGTGGATGAGCACGCGTTTGAGAAGCGCGAGGTCGTTGGATCGATCCTCTCTCTCGCACACACACAACCTCGCGCGCATGTAGTGTACTGGCGAGCACACCAATCCTAGAATGGAATGGTAGTCCCAGATCAATACTGGGCATGCGCACATCTTTTGCTTTGACGATGGCAGATGCTTCAGCTCACACACACTACGAGTAGTAAACGGAGCGAGCACCATATATGCATGTGTGTGTGATTGACCGGTTATCACTATCAATCGATCGACTGTCGTGCATCCATGCGTCATGCAGCACCAGGTCAGCTCAGCGCACATCAAAGCGGTTGCCAACGAGCTCCTCGCTCAGCGTCCAGAGGTTCGCTGCTACCTCTTCGCTGTAGCTCTCGGGTGACGAGATCTCGCGCGAAGGGTACCCAACGCGACCACCAAAGCGATCGGGGCCGTAGTACTCGCCGCCTTCGACGCTCTCGACCGTCGCAACGTACAGGATCGGCAGCGTGCCGACCTCGACCGAGTTGAATGGCAATGCAAAGAGCAGCGGCAGCAGCAGCCAGTGCAGGGCGCGCGGGAGAAAGTCCTCGACAAAGCGCGCAAAGATCGCTGTGTGTGTCATGCCTGGGTGTGCTGCGACCGCTCGGATCGAGGGTGGCTTGCTGCCTGCTGCAGCCTTCTTGAGCCGCCGATCGAGCTCGTACGTGAACAGCAGGTTCGCCATCTTGGAGTTTGCGTAGCCGACAAAGTCGGCCCACGCGCGTTTGCTCTCACCTTGAGCCTGCGATGCAAAGTTCATGTCCGCCTTGCGGTGCGCGATGCTGCTGACTGCTACGACGCGCGCGTCCGACGATCGGCTGAGCGCACTGAACAGCAGCCGCGTGAGCTCGAACGCGCCAATGTGGTTGACACCGAGTTGGGTCTCCAAGCCGTCGGCTGTGTGCCGATGCGCCGGCATTGCGACGCCTGCATTGTTGATGAGCAGGTCGAGGCGGTCAAAGCGCTCCTGGAAGCGCGCAGCAAAACGCGCGATGCTCGCGAGCTCGCCCATGTCGACCTGCATGAGCTCGACTGTGCCGGTAGTTTGCCACGCCATGAGCTCGCTCTGCGACTGCTGCTGCTTCTCGTCACGCACGTGCTGTAAGTGCTCTGCAATGCGCGCGACCGCGTCCTGACCGCGCGTCTCGCTGCGGCACGCGAGCACGACGGTCGCACCAAGCTCAGCGAGTTGCTTTGCAGCCTCAAAGCCCGTGCCCGAGTTCGCGCCCGTTACGACGACGATCTTGCCTTGTTGCGATGGCATGCGCGAGGCGTCCCATGGCGGCTGCTCGCGACGCCACAGCGAGAGCATTCGGTTTGATTTGCTTGCTGTCTGTCGATCTGTTGCTGTTGTGGCGAGTTCAGGAATGGCGAATGACAAACAGCCAAAAGCTCATTTACCAAAAGCTCATTTGCGCCACGCGAATGTACCTATTTGCAGGCACATAACTGGCTGCAGCCGCACTTTGATAGTCAACATGACTGCACACACTTTTAGTCGAACCACATTAACGTTGATCTCAACTGTGGGACCGCTAATCGACCCTGATGACAGTTGCAGCACATCGACATCAAGCGCTTGAAATCGTTCAGGCGTCGCGCCGGAGTGGCGCGTGCGAGGGCTACGAAAGGAGCGACAGCAAGATCGAGGAAAGAAGCGCACGGTTAGTGCAAGAAAGAAGCTCACGGCCAGCTCTAAGAGGTATATAACTCAAGAGACTGTCGTTCCAACGCTGCCAACCTGCTTCCAACTCCTCACTATTACTGCTGCTGCGAATGCACACACTGTCTGCGCTACTCTCTCCGTAATGGCAGCACTACTACAGATCGAACGCGCTCCCAATGAGCTCCTCGCTGCGCGTCCAGAGCTTTGCGGCCACATCTTCATTGTAGCTTGCAGGCGACGAGACTTCGCGCACCGGGTACCCAAAGCGCTCCCAATGCTCGGGACCAAAGTACTCCATGCCCTGGACGTCGTCTACTGTTGCAGCAAACAGCGTTGGCAACGCGCCCATTGCTGGGCTCTGGACAACCGGCAAAACGTTTGCAAGCGCGTTCGCGACTGTCGAGCAGATCCAGTAGAGTACGCGCGGTACGTTGTCGCGCACGACCTTGTCGACGATCGATGTGCTCGCCCAGCCTGGGTGTGCGGCAACAGCAATGACGTTGTCGATGCGCTTTGCGCGCAGTCGCCGCTCAAGCTCGTACGTGAACAGCAGGTTAGCGAGTTTCGACGTTGCGTAGCCGCATTCATCGACGAGCCGACCGTTTGGATCGAATGCGATCGTTGCGCGGCGGTGCGCGCGGCTGCTAACAGTCACGACGCGTGCTGCTGGCGATTTCTCGAGCAGATCGAACAGCAGCTTTGTGAGTAGGAAGTGACCGATGTGATTCACGCCAAATTGGCTTTCGAGGCCGTCAGTTGTGTGTTTGACAGCAGGCGCGACGACGCCAGCGTTGTTGATCAGGATGTCGACGTGGGTGAAACTCGTGCGGAACGCGTCGGCAAACGCTCGGATGCTCGCAAAGCTCGCGAGGTCGAGTTGCATACACTCGACTTGCGGCGGTGCGAGTTGAGCCAGTTCGTCACTCGGCAGCAATGTGCGCTGCATCTCGATGTGCTGCAGGATTGCGCGCTGCGCCTGCTTGCCGAGCTCCTCGTTGCGGCACGCGAGTACGACAATTGCGCGGTGCTCGGCAAGCATCTTTGCAGTCTCCAAGCCGATGCCAGCGTTCGCGCCAGTCACGATTACGACTTTGCCCTGTTGCGACGGCATGCGCGAGCCGTCCCATCGCAGCTGTGTGCGTGCTTTGCTCAGCGCACTCGCATCCGCGTTGCTGTTGTTGCTGCTTGTTGTCATGGCAGCAGCGGTGACGGCGGACATGCTCGCGACAATGCCGAGCGCTTTTGTTGCAATCTGGCGATGCATGAGAATGACCGAGTCAAATGTCAAAGTCAAGGAAACAACACCTGCAAAATGCAATTGCTAAAGACGGAAACCTCGTTGTATGCGAACATTCTCTGCTGGGTTGGACATAGTGCTCAAGATGGAATGTACGAATATCACGCCATGTTGCTAACGCAACCCGAGCACAAACAGCGCACCGACAAGACTGTGATGCAGATTGACTGCAGCGCTCTTGCAATGCGGTGTTGCAGCAGCAGCGGATGCGCACAACGAGCGTCCGTGGCGTCAGCTGTGACTAAGGGCGCCTCTGTGCAGGTTTGCACGGGCGTCGCAATTGCTGATCTGTACGTGCAAATCGAGGCGGCGCAATGCATCGCGTGAAGAGTCGGCGTCTCCTGTGATCGCTGCCGACTGTCTGATCACCTCAATCACAACGTACACACAGCCACAGCATCGCCATGAGCGATGTCGTTGCTGATACAGCTGCTGCTGCTGCTGCTGCGCTCGACACGGAGCCTGCTGGCTGCTACGTCGAGTTCACAGACAGCAGTAGCATTAGCTCAACGACCCACACAAAGCGAACAGACATAGACGCCAAGATCGCTGCACTCGGCATCAATAGCAACAGCACATCACCTTCGAAAGCACACTCGCTGTGGACGCGCGAGACGATTGCGATCCCAATCACGTACATCTACACCGGACTGCTCGTGTCGCTGCCAGCTGCGTACATCGAGTACTTTCCACGCGTCCTCGGTGCAAGCGACGCCCAGCTAAGCACGATCGCAGTCGTGCGGAACCTGCCATGGACGTTCAAAGTCGTGTTTGGCATCTTACCAGACGCTGCACCGGTGTGTGGCCAGCGCTTCAAGCCGTATTTGCTCCTTGGATGCGCCATAAGCTCAAGCTTCCACTTGCTGCTGAGCGCACACAGCGACGATGCGCTCACAGTCGTCACGTTCACACTACTGTTGCTTGGCGCCATGGTCGGGATCGTCATGGCCGACGTCATGAGCGACGCGCTCGTTGCGAACCGCGTCTTGCGGCAGCTCGAAACAGCTTCCGGCCATACACAGTCGGTCGTGTACACATGCCGGTTCGTAAGCGAAATGACCGGCTTTTGGCTCGGCGCGCTCGTGTCGAACCGGAGCGCCTGGGGCGTCGGCCTCTCGATGCAGACGCTGTTCTTGGTACTCGCACTCGCGCCGTTGGTCACGGTCGTGCCGTTTGTGCTCTGGCTCGACGAACCCTATGTTGTAGCTGTCCAACCACTACGTGTCCAACTGCAGCAGCTCCATTCCATGCTTGCGAGCAGGGCAACGTGGCAGCCGCTGAGCTTCCTTGCGCTCTTCAATGCGTGCCTCGTGCACAACGCCGCGTGGGGTAACTACCTCAAAGTTGCGTTTGCGTTCGACGCGTTCGAGTACGGCGCGCTCGCGGCCGTCGGTGCAACGGTCACGCTGGCAGCAATCGTTGTGTACCGATTCGGGATCTTGGGACGCTATGATGCGGCGTGGCAGGCGCTGTACGTTGTCACTGGCGCTGTCGTTGCGATCGTCTCGAGTCTCAACGTCTTGCTCGTGCTCGGTGTCAACAAGTCACTTGGCATTGCGCCGTTCTGGTTTGCAGTCGGCGACATGGCCGTCGTGGCGTTCGCGCGCGGCTTCCAGTACCTCCCGCTCGCGCTCATCTTTGTGAGCGTGTGTCCGCACGGCCAAGAGGGCGTCGCGTTTGCGCTCTTGACAAGCATGACGAACGTCGCACATGCGGTTGCGAACACCGTGTCGAACATGCTGCTCGCGCTCTGGCCGGTCGAGTTCCCGGATCTTGTGGCCGGTCACGTCGACGGCGTCTGGAAGCTCTCGGTTCTCACAGCTGCGATCTCGCTCGTACCGCTGCTGTTTGTCACGACGTTGATGCCGCGCGGCCGCGCGGACCTCGAGCGCCTGCGCGACGACACGTCGGCAGTCGCAGCACGTGTTGTAATCGTGACGTTTGCCGTTGGCGTCGTCTGGGTCACGGTATTGAGTCTCCTCGCCGTCGCGCAGCCGTGTAGCGTTCTCGTCGGTGGCAGCGGCTGCTGATTGATAAGGAAGAGTGACGGTACTATACACGGCGTCAACAATGTTATACGGAAATTCACTACTGATCGTATACGGAAATTCACTACTGATCGAACTCTGTCGGACGTCGAGCGACATCACACCTACACCATCTAGACTGTCAACGACGCTTTTACAAGTCCAATGAGGTCTTCGAGGCGCTGCCTGTGGCTCATGCTGTCTACTGTATGGAGCTCGATCGACTCGCTGTTGTCGCTGTTGTTATCACTACTACAGTGTCGACTGCTAATGGGTCTCGTAGCACACTCTGCAAGGGCGACTGAGTACTGCTGCTCGGCAGCAAGCGCGACGAGTCGCACGAGTGTCGTCGCGCCGTTCACTCGTTCACACCTTACAGCGTCCATGAGCGCAACTGCACACACGCCACATGCAATTTCGAGCGCAGCACACACGCGCATAAGCAGCTCGTTCGACTGCCGGAACGCACTGATGAACCGCGCGTCGTCGTGCATTGGCCTAGCATGTGCAGCACTCGTAAGCCACGGATGTGTGAGGAGGTCGCGCACGCGCGGCCGCTTGGTCGGGTCAACGACGAGCACACTGCGCACGAGCGCTTGCGCGTCCGCCGACACGGATCGGTCGGCACCAACAAACGCGCACGACGTCATCCGGATGCGCTGGTACAGCTGCTGGAAGCTCGCACCTTCGAACGGGAACTTGCCGCAGAGCAGCACGTAGAGCACGACACCGAGGCTCCAGACGTCAACGCACTTGCCGTCGTAGTGTTTGGACGTCACGACCTCGGGCGCCATGTACGACGGTGTGCCGCAAAAGTTCTTGAGCGTACTGCGTGCTGACAGCGTTGTAGAAGAAGCTATTGTTACAGGACCAGTGCGACTGCGTGACACTGTTGACGTCGAGTCAAACTGGCTAAAGCCAAAGTCAATGAGCTTGATGTCGCCGCGCTTGTCGACGAGCACGTTCTCGAGCTTGAGGTCGCGATGGATCACGTCCTGGTCGTGCAGCGACGCGACAGCATTGACTAGCTGCACGAAGATTCCGCGTGCTGTCGCTTCGTTGAGCTTGAATGTCGACTCGCGACTGTTGCGACTGCTACTACGCTGCTGTCGCTGCTGGTTGTGCATAAAATCGCAGAGCGTCTCGCCGGTGACATACTCCATCACGACGTGCATCTGCGTCGGTGTCTCGAACGCTTCGATGAATCGAATGACCGACACGTGGGGTTTGAGCGTGGCCATCATCTTGACTTCGTGCCGCACGCGTCGCCAGTCGAGCGCGTCCAAGTCGTCGGTCTTCAGTCGCAATGTATGTCTCCCAGTCACTGCGCTCGATGGTGCGGGGCAGCAGACCGTTGCGCCACGTTCGCGATAGTAGCTCTTGATTGCGACGGGCGTGTCACTCAATCGGTGCCGCGCACGTGTGACGCGACCAAACGTGCCTTTGCCGACAACGTTGCCAAACGTGTACCAACACCGCGCGTCGGGTTCGAGCCGCTTTGCTGGGTTCTCGATCGAGCGCGACAGCTCGGTCTGTAGCGCTTGTAGCACGCGATCGAACGACGGGCGGTCCGTTGCTGGAGCCACGCGCACGTTAGCGACTGTGCGCTCCATTGCGTCGCGCGCGATCGCGATCTGCTCGGGTGAAGCAAAGTCGCTGAATGCCGACAGCGTTGTCGACGGCGATGTTGCTAGCGCGACCTGCTGCTGCCGCACTTGGCGGGTGTAGACCTGTTGCAATAGCACCTCGGACGTCTCGGCGTCTGCGTGGGCAATCTCGCTGTTGTTTTGTGTCGTTGCCACGCCGTGAGAGTGCAACTGGACAGCATCGCCGAGCGCGTGCTGCAGTCGACTCTTCTTCATCGGCAGTGCTGCTGTTCGCGATGGCGAAAGCACGCGGGCTCTCGCGTGATGCTCGCGCACACTCTCTGGAGCTGAGCACGCAGACAGTGGCAGCGCTGACGAGTGCCGCTGCCACTCTGCTGTATCCGTGCCGCTATCGCCGTCGCTACCACCGTCACGAGCACTACATGTGCTGCCAGTATTGTTCACGAATTGTCTGTCGACCGCAGACTCGGTTACTCGACACTGCGCGGTGGCGCGTCGCTGCGAGGCGCGTATCGGTGGCGATTGCATGTGCAGACGTGAAGACGGCTAATGCTACTACGCCTCGCGTACTCGGTTGCTATCGCAATCGTCAGAGCTCGACTTTGCAACCAGCGGCCACGTAATGGGACTTTCGATCGCGCACATCGCACATCGGTGAAACGTCAGTGTCGCTGTACTCGCCAACCTCTTGCGGACCTCTTTGATCGCCGAGCTCAGCTTGCTGATACATTACGTCAGTTTGTTCATATCGATCGAGTTGCATGGATCCATTGTCGCCGTATCGTAGAGGTAGCATTGACACTGACGAGCGATGTTGGATGCTTCATATGCTGTGAAGGCCAAGCGCAAGCAAACAAAGACTCCGTTTGACGCAGTACTAGTAGACAGACAGTCTGGCACACAGAAATCGACTGCTGCTACGACAGCGAGTCTTGTCGACATCTTACAATCGTTAACCTCCAATAGCAAACGACTGCTCGGCATAGGTTATCGAACCGTCGCTCCATTTGCAGCATCGATCGATCAGATGCACGTCAACGCGGGCAGGCGTCGAGAGGACACGACGACAGCTGCGAGCGCTGTGAGCGAAGCGCTTGGCGATGCACTCGGTGGTGTCGCTGCCCGAGCCGCGCGAAGCCAGCGAGCACGACCTGCACCGCCAGGCGCTGTCGGTTCGCACCCGCGACAACGACAGCAAGCTACAGCGCCGTCGTTGCTGGGACCGCAGAGTCGACTACCGATTTCAATCGCTGTTCCTAGTGGTGCCGGACGAGCGACAGCGCGGGTCGAGCAGCGAAGTGTTGTAGCAGCATTGGATGTGAGTGCCTCTATGCTACAGACTGCGACGACTGGTGTCCGACCAGCCACTGGCGCTAGCGCTGCTGGGATGCACCATTCGAGGGTATCGGATGCGCGTCTGGCGGTCGTGACAATCGACATCCCACCGCTGCTCGATCGCGCGCAGCACGATGTTAACGTCAGCGATAGCAGTGTGAGTTCGGTGATGCCATCATCGCTGTCGCCGCCGCCGTTCCAAGGCATCCACCCCGCAGGCTTTCGTCGTCGCACATCGATTCACAAGTCATCGTCTACAGTCGAAGCAAACGCTTTATCTGCGGCTGCTGCAGCTGCAGGACAAAAGCCGCCGCACTTGCGTTCAACGGACACCACATTGGAGCAGTCGGCCACAAGTAGTGCACGGCAAGCACGAGCGTCCGTCGCAGCAGCGGCGGCGCCAACGAATGCTGCAAGCTCAAAGACAACGTCTGTTGTGCACATGGCGTCGGCGTTCCTGCGTCGCAAACAACCGTTCCTCGCGAGCGAGTCTACGGACAACAAGCCTTCGACTGACAGGCACGCGCATGCGCTACCGTCAGCAACAAGTGAAGCTGCAGCGTCTCGCATGTTCTTTCACGTCGACCCAGCGTCCGAGTGCGAGTCGCAGGTCAGTCAAAGCCACGCGTCCGTGTCGTCCGTGTCGCTACCGGAATCGACCGACAGCAGCAGCACCAACGTCAGCGACCGTGCAGTTGACAAGCGCGAGCTCCGCCCAGCAAAGCGCAAGGACTCGACATCGACGCGGCTGCACCGCAAAGCGAGCACCGTACAAGGAGGCCCCAGCCGGATCGGCGAGCTGTCGCGCGAAGAGGACGAGTTTGATTTTGCAATCCTGCTCAAGCCGTCCAAGTACGAGGAGCTACTCGAGCTGCCGCCCAGCGACGCGAACGACCCACCGTTCACGTCCGAGCTGCACGATCCGCACGCGAATGCGGTGACTCGCGCTGACCTCTCAGCCAGTAGTACTACAACTGTTAGTGCTGCAGCTACGACATCGATGCCGTCGACCTGCAGCATCACCGACCCAGTGTCGATCGCTGCTGGTGTACACGCGCACCTGCACGCTGCTGCTGCCACTGCTGCAAAGCACGACCCCGCACGCGCGCGGCACCTCATCATTGCGCGCATCCAGCAAACAGGGCTGCATGTCAAGCGCTTGCTCTCGCTCGACGGCAAGCAAACGTTGCTCAAAGTCAAAGCGCCTGCAGCCGTACTTGAGCTCGGCGCCGAGCGCCTGCGACTCCGTAAGCTCCGGCGCTTTGACCGCATCTGGATCGAGTTTGCAACCGAGCTCCGTGCGACGTTTGCCGACTATGATGTGTCTACCAATACGGTGCAGTTCATCGACAGCGAGAAGCAGAGCATCGTACATGCGCTACTCACGAGCGACGACGGTGGCGCCGGGCTCAACGAGTTCAGTGCGCTTAAGACCAAATACGTCGTGCACATGTTCCCACTGCACAAGCAGGACCTCGGCGACCTCAAGCGGCACTGGGTCACGTACTGGCGCGCGCCGCATCGTGGGACGTCAACACTGTCACATGACAACGCAATCCGACCATCGTCACGTCTGCGGGACGCGTGCTGCAGCCGCGTCGTGTGCGACGTACTGACGCAGCCGATCGACGACGTCGCACAGTACTTTGGCGAGAAGGTCGCGTTCTACTTTGCGTGGATGGAGATGTACACGCGATGGCTTGTCGTCCCGAGCGCTGTTGGCCTCATACTCTTTGGCCTCCAGGTCGCAACAAAGACGATCGATCATCCGCTCGCACCGCTCTACGCGATCTTCATGGCGCTCTGGACGACAGCGTTCCTCGTCGCGTGGCGCCGTCGCGCCGCTGCGCTCGCGTACCGCTGGGGCACGCTCGGTTACGAAGAGGACGTCGAAGCGACGCGGCCCGAGTTCTACGGCGACCCAGCGCTGAGCACGCCAGCGCACAAGCGGTACCCAGCGTGGCGCCGCTGGCTCAAGTATGGAGTTACACTACCAACTGTACTTGCAAGCATGGTACTCACGCTCGGCCTGACGTTCGCAGCGTTCTCGACGCGCGATCGTCTCGAAGCGGCCTCACTCGCGGCCAAGACGCGCGCAAAGACCGTCGCGCGCGACATTGCCGCTGACCTCGAGCACGGCCTCACACTCGCAAACCTCAAGCGCCTCACAAAGCTCGGGCTCGACTGGCGCTTCTGGTTCTACTTCCTCGTCACACCAATGCTCTACGGCCTCTTCATCCCCGTGCTCGACTATGGTTTCACGGTCTATGCGCGCGCAATGACGAACTGGGAGAACCACCGCACCGAGAGCCGCCACCGCTCGCACTTGATCCTCAAGGTCTTCTCGTTTCGGTTCGTCCACGTCTTTGCGTCGCTGTACTATTACGCGTTCGCCGATGTGCCAGCTGTGACAGCTACTACTACGACCGACGTGACAACGAACTCGACAGACTCGACAGACGACGCGCATGCGCCAGCGCTGCCGTCCGACAACCTGCTGCGCGTTGCGATCCAGCTTGCGAGCTTCATGGTCGCAGGACAGCTCTGGAAGAACGTCATGGAGACGCTCGTGCCGTTTGTCCGTCGCCGCTATCGCGTGCAGCAAAAGAAGCGCGACACGAACCTGCAGTTCAGCCAGTCGGCGGTCTTTCGCGCGACTGCTGCTGGCGGCAGCGGTGGTGGACCGTCGACGACTGGCATGAGTGGGACGCGACGCCGCGGCCACGACGCTGCAGCGCTCGCTGCACGCGGCCGCGCCACCCCGGGATCAGCAATCGGCAACACGAACGCGCTCATCCACGAGCAGTGCGTGCGGCTCGAACAGGCGTCCGACAAGGCGTGGGAAGAAGCTGAGCTCGAGCCGTACGACACGTTCGAGGACTACACCGAGATGCTCATTCAGTTTGGCTACGTGTCGTTCTTCTCGCTCGCGTTCCCACTCGCGCCGCTTCTTGCGCTGCTCAACAACGTCTTTGAGCTCCGCACCGACGCGTTCAAACTCTGCCACACCAAGCAGCGGCCGATCGCACACAAAGCGAGTGGCATCGGCATCTGGTTCCTCGTCTTGCAGTTCATGAGCGCACTCGCAGTGCTCACAAACTGTCTCCACGTCGCGTTCACAACGTCGCTGCTCGAGCGGCTCGTGCCGGACGCAGCAGCGACGGCGACCGCGACGACCAAGGTCTGGCTCGCGTTCGGCGCCGAGCACGCATTGCTCGCACTCCAGGTCGCGGTCATGGTCGCTGTGCCGGCCATGCCACGTGACGTGCAGGACAACGTGCGCGTCGAGCGCGAGCGCGCCAAACAGGAGAGCGCGCGCGCAATGGCGGCACGGCTGCTCGAACTCGGCGCTGCGACGGATGACGTCGACTGCCACGACGTGCGCGCTGCAGCGCATCTGCACGACGACGAGCAGCTACAGCCAGTGTCTTCATAGCAGCAGGTAGTGACAAACGAAAGCGTGACGACACAATAGTAGCTATTCGACTAGAGCTGCTCACTGGCATTATTGTCCACCTCGCAGCGTCTGTCTGCTCTGTCTGCTCTGTCTGCCTATCTGCCCTGTCTCTTGCGCACACACACGCGCGCAATGGTCGCTCGCGTCTTCTCTGGCAGTAGCGCTCCGCGACGACCTTCGACGGCGTCGCGCGTGCGCTACTGTCAGAGAAATAAATAGGCGGAGCGCCACAGTGCGCAGCTGCACGTCTCTCGGTTGCGCTCGCTCGCAACTTGTCGTCGTCAAGAGGACATCTGCTAGCTCTCATGTGGCTCGTCTGCCAACGATCTGCAGTCGCTTCAACTTCGAACAACGTGCTGGCGTCGAACACCAAAAGACGAACAACCCACTGCGCGCGCTCGTCACACTATTGTGCTGGCTCGACCAACTGCAGCAACTGGCTCTATCGCCCAGCACACAGCGGACAAATGTACTTGTCGTTCGACTCGGCAAGCGCTGCAATCGATGTGCTGCATAACGCCATACACAGACACGCGTGAGTCCATCGTCATAGTAACATAGTGTCCACTTATAAAGTCCACACACACACATGGCCACAAACGTACGGCGTGAGCGTCGTGTCGCAGCTGCCGTGGACCCACATCTCGCACGAGTCGCAGCACACAAACGTGCTGTCGTCGTCCTCTTCGTACACGGCGTTGCAGACCGGGCAGTACTGACCGAGTGCGCGCAACTCGCGCTCACGCGCGCTCTCTTTCTTTGTACTAGTACGCGTGCGCTTGCGGGTATTAGCAGACGAGGCAGCAGACAAGGCAGCTGCTTGGGGCGTTGTCACAGCAGACGAGGCAGCAACTGGCGTCCTTGCAGCGCGCAGTGGCCGACCACTCGCACGCACTGGCTCTGACTCGTCGAGCTCAGGCGCGTTGTCGTCGGTCTTTACATCAACAACTAGTGGCAAAGCAACTGCGCTCCGGCGCTTTCGCGATGTCGACACTGTTGACGATGGCGATGGCGATGTAGCTGCTGCCTCAGGCAAAAGAGCTGGTGCGCTCTCGCTGCGACTCAATGACTTGCGTTTGCGCTTCGACGGTGCAGGTGCTGGCTCTTCGAGTTGTTCGTGTCTGCTAGCGTCATTGCCATCACTGTCGTCCTTGTTGCTCATGCTCTTTGGCTGCAGCACTTGCACTGGCTCGCGCTCGTATGCTGCTGTTGTCCCATCCAAGTCAAACGACGCTTTGGTTCGCTCGGTCGTCTTAACGTCTGCGTACTCGTAGTGGCCTGCAAGCAGCGGCGGCGACGGCAATGCCGTTGCGCTCGTGTCGCTGTCCGAGTCGCAACGCGTGACGCGTCGCCGCTTCTTCTTCTTCTTGCTCTTCTTGTCCTTTTTGCTCTTCTTGCGCTCGCGTTTCGCTGCGAGCAGCTCGGCTGCGACAGCAGCAGCGGTCGCGTCCATATCATCAGTAGTAGCGATCGTATCGTCCAAGTCGGCCGCAACGATCGGCTCGGCTTTGACTGGACCAACAGCAGCAACCAACTCGGTCTTGACCACGAGCTTGAGCGCGACTGGCGCGCTGCTAGCAGCACCAATAGAGCCAGTCGGGTCCACTGCCTCAACAACTGCTGCTGCCGTATCGACAACGACTGACGACCGGCGCTTTTTAGTCTTTGCGGCCTGGGTGAGTGCAAGTGTCTGCTGCTTCTTTGCGAGCGTCTGCTGCTGCTTCAGCCGCTTCTTCTCCAGCAGCAGACGTTGCGCTATACGCTCCTGCCGTTCGCGTAGCTGCTGCGAACGCTCGCGCGTCTTGCGCTCCACCAAGTCGCTGCGCTGCAGCTTGAGGAAGCACGACAAACAGACGTTGAGCGCTGGCGCAGAGACAGTAGCAGGCACGCTCTCAGTCGGCCCAGCAGCTACTGCTGGCAGCTCAGTAGTGTTGCTAGTAAGAGGCGGCGTCGCTGCTACAGCTGGCAGCGGTTCGCTCTGGACGGCGACATACGCGTCGCCAACACGCGCGAGCTTGCGCCACAGCGGCGTCGACTGCGTACGGCACTCGGCGCAGACCTTCGAGAGCGCCGAGCGCTCTTCGAGCACGACGATCGGCGCTTTGCGCTTGCCGCCGCGGCCGCGCGGTGCGCGCACTGCAGCTTTCTGCGTGAACGCGCGCGGCGGCCACGGCCGGTCGCGACTGAACTGGCCGAGCGGAACGCCGCGCGCGTCGACTTTCGATACAGCGCCAGCGACGTCTGGGACAGCGACGCCAGCAAAGCTGCCGGTCGCAGCAGCGGCGGCAATCGCGTCGCGCTCGGACAGTTCAGCTGGCGCGTCGGCTTTGAGGCGCCGCAGTGCGATCTTGCTGTTGCCAACGAGCTGCGGCATCCACAGCGGCTCGTGTGTTGGCGCGTAGTCAAACATATCGGGCGTGTCGTAGTGCCACTGCGCGTTGCGCTCGGCAAAGCACTGCTGCCGCAGCAGCTCGAGCTCCGTGTCGATGCGGAGCGTCATCTCCGATACGTAAGCGTCGCTGTCGGTTGACTTACTGCTGTTGTTATCGCTGGCGCGTTGCACCTGCTGCGTGTCTTCGTAAAAGCGCAAGAGCTTGTTGCGGACCGACTCGCGCGTGCCAACGTCACCAAACATGTCGACGACGCCGCCGACATTGTTCGTTGTTGCTGATATAGTCCATGCGAGCGGCTGGAGTGGGCGCGCTGGTTCGACTGCAACGTTCGCAGCGAGACTCGGTAGCAGCGGCAGTCCTGCTTGTGCAGCAGTTGCTGCCGGTACCACACCGTCTACTTTACGTGCTGTGATGGAAGAGGAGGTCGTGGTGGCAGCTACCGCGTGACGTGGCTTGGCGAGCTGCGGCGCGACGGCGCGCGTCGAGAGCGTCGAGAGCAGCGGCGCATGGTTGGAAGCGACGGCGTGCGACGGAACGAGCGACTGCGACGCTGGCGGCGGACGCAACGCGAACGGCTGACTGCTGCTGTGCATGCGGCCAGCAAGAGCGCAAGAGCGAAGCACAGGAAGGCAGCAAGAGCAGGCAGGCGACAAGCAAGCACTTGGCTTGAGCAGCAGTTCTTTTCCAGCCAGACCAACCACACACACAAAGGGAGAGAGAAAATTGAAACAGCAACAAACAATCGCCAAAAACAGCTTGCTATTTGTATACAACGAGTACATCCCTCGATTTCTTCGCTACAACGTTTTGTAATGACGACAGATCCCTCTGCAAGAGAATTCGTCGTTTTTCGACAAGGGACATCCAGATACAAGAACGCATCGCACTCGTTCAAGAGCAATAGATAGTTAGGTGCGCTTTTCTCTCCCTTTCGATCGCAGTTGTTCCCCCACGCGAATTTGGCTCGCACAACCCACGCACACACGCACACTGAGCCTCCTCGACGTCCTCGCGCGCTTCCTGTTGTTCCGCGCACGACTCGATTCACGACGACCACTGACCACCACCTCAACCCACTACGTACACGACAGACACGATGGCCGACACTGCTGCTCCGACGGACGCCCCTCGCCAGGAGGAGGACGCGCGCAAGGTCAACCTCGTGTCCATGGACGGCGACAGCTTCGAGGTCTCGGCGAGCGTCGCGGCCATGAGCGAGCTCGTGAAGACGCTCATCTCGGGTACGTGCATGTGTGTATGATGGAATGACAGTCGATTGACAAACGTACTGCTATCTGTACGCATATACTTACATGGTGGCTACTGCTATTGCATGACAGACGAAGAGGACGACGAGGTGCAGGAGATCCCGCTGCCAAACGTCAAGAGCACGGTGCTCTCGAAGGTCATCGAGTTCTGCAACCAGCACCACAACAACCCAATGCGCGAGATCGAAAAGGTGCGTGCGTGTTTGTCGCTCTCGTCTTGTCATCTTGTCTTGTTATGTATGTGGATGCGCGCCTCACCACTTACTTGTCTGTTGGACCCATTGACATTGTCGCTTACAGCCGCTCAAGAGCTCGGACATGCACGACGTTGTCTCGGACTGGGACGCGAACTTTGTTGACATTGAGCAGGACATTCTGTTTGAGCTCATCCTCGCTGCGAACTACATGGACATCAAGTCGCTGCTCGACCTCGCATGTGCCAAGGTCGCGAGCATGATCAAGGGCAAGACGCCGCAGGAGATCCGCGAGACGTTCAACATCGTGAACGACTTTACGCCCGAAGAGGAGAGCCAGATCCGCGAAGAGAACAAGTGGTGCGAAGAGGCGTAGACGCGAGTCAGTGCTCATCTACTGCCACAAACACAAGCCTTTACGCGCATCTGCAGGTCGGTCGCTCAGTAGTAGCAGAAGAGCGCACAGTTGCAAAAGAGAGCGACCATGCAAGCTGGCGATTCGATGCAATGCGACCTGCTGGGTGCATTGGTGCTTGTTGCAGTGTTGTATGATGCGAGCTGACTCGAGTGCATGACGATACAAGGCTGGGCTTACACAAACGATGGCGTCACGACAGACATGTTGATGCAGCTGCAGTTTGCATCAAATTGCTATACGTCGTTGAGAGGCAATCAAACGCATTCGGCGCTGCAACCACGCACGACAGACACGATTGCAAAACGTTGTGCTGTTTGTTGTCGTGTATTGATGCCAATCGTTATTGAGTCGACTGGCGCTAGGGATTGCTACTGCAACGCTGCGAACCAAACACACGCACACTAACATGCACTTACACACATGCAGATGCGAGCAAGATGTGTCATCCTCAATTGCGCGCTCTCTCTAGGTGGAGCAAGAGCGCAGTACTCAACAGGACGGGTCGCTGGTATAAACGGTCACTATCGCAGTCAATGTAAGATCCGCTTGCATGGAGAGCATTGCACATCTGTCGCAAATAAGACTGCTGCTGCTACTACTGGCGTGTAGCGTCATGTGCAGCGCATACATGCACATACATACAAATGCATGAATGAATGGATCGAAAGATGCACACGCTGGATCAATGCAGTCGCAAAGTGTTATGAAGTCGCATCGCTGAGACCAAAAGTCGATTTGGGAATGAAAGCGGTTGTTGGCAAACCACCATTCAGCGCACTGCAAACAGTGCTTGAGAATGACTGGTTGTTGCGCAAGTCATGTGGACCACTACAATTTGCTTCAAACAATGGCTTATTTGTGCATTCGATTGGTTTTTGCTTTTGGTTTTGTGTGGCACACAATCAAAATCGACACAAATGCTGCAACAGCATACTTCACGCACGACAAACGGAAGAATGAAACATGCAAACACTGCTGCTGCTCCATTTGCTCGTTGACATAACGACATCGTTGTCAAGCTGTCAGACTTTCTGCCTACCGAACCTCGAACGTCCGAGCGCCTCGATCTTGACGACACAGCTCGGTATGAACGCTAATCAATCCCTCTCCAACCTCTTTCGCAACCTACTCTTTGCGAACGTAACGCGTTTGATAAACCAACTGCTGCAGCCTTGTCCCCGCCATCTCGCACGTGGCAAAGTAAACTCGCTAGCTCCGCATCTGCGTAAAGCTGCTCGAGTTGCCAAACTGCGTAAATCCGCCAGTCGGCTGCGCGGCACTACCAAAGCCGCTCGCACCGCCAAACCCGCCACTGCCAGTTGCACCACCAGTCTGGGCGCCAAAGCCACCGAACGTTGCGCCTTGGCTGCCAAACGAGCTAAATCCTGAGCCTGGTGCCGCTGCACCGGACGTTTGGACACCAAACGCACCAGCTACTGGCGCTGCTGCTGCTGCCGCGCCAAACGCCGACGGTGCGCCAAACGCAGGCTGAGAAGCACCACCGAGCACCGACGGCGCACCAAACCCACTGCTGCCGCCAAGCGGTGACGGCGCACCAAACCCACTGCTGCCACCAAGTGGCGACGGTGTCCCAAAGGCGCTGGTGCCGCCACCACCAAACGCTGGCACCGCAGGTTTGCCCAAATACTTTTGCTCGAGCATTGCAAAGAGCCGCGCCTCTTGCCCCTTATACTTCTCGAGCGTCGCGTCGACGTCCTTGAGCTTCTCAGGGTTGTACTGCTGGTAGAACTGCACGAGCTTGTCACGGTGCGCGTTCGCACCAGCTGGTGCGCCAAACGGACTGCTTGCAGCGTTAGTACCAAAGCCGCCACTTGTCGCAGGGGCGCCAAAGGCGCTAGTGGTGTTGCTGCCAAAGCCACCACCGCCGAGCGCCGATGGCGCGCCAAATGCGCTTGTTGTTGTGGTCGTTGCGCCAAAGCCACTCGCTGGCGCGCTTGTTGCAACGCCAAATGGCGATGTCGACGGTGCAGCAGCAGCGCCAAACGGCGACGTTGACGGTGCAGCCTTGGCACCAAATACGCTGCCAAACGGACTGCTCGCAGCCGCACCGCCAAAGCCAGTTGTCGTTGCTGGCGGCTGCGACGCGCCGGACAGATTGATCGACCCGAACGCGCCAGTGTTCCCAAACGGACTCACTGCAGCGCTCGGTTTGCTTGCCTGGAGCGCTGGACTCGACGGGACAGTCGCCGTCTTGTACTTGGTAGCGAGGTTCTGGAACAGCTTTTCTTCGTTGCCCTTGTACTTGGCGAGCGTCGCGTCGACGTCGCTGAGCTTCGATGGGTTGTGTTTGGTGTAAAAGTCCACGAGCCGCTGGCGGTAGTTGTCGCTTGTTGTTGCTGCTGCTGGCTGTCCAAACGGCGATGCTGCTGGCTGCCCAAACGGCGACGCAGACGGCGCTGCACTACGAAACGCACCAAAGCCAGTAGACGTCGCTGGCTTCGACGCTGCAGCACCAAACACGGACGTCGATGGTGCAACGCCAAACGGGCTCGCCTTCTTGCTCGCGTCGTCAGTAGCCTTTGGCGCGCCAAACGGTGCAAACGCGCCAAGACTCGCAGCAGCTGCGCCAAAGCCTGTCGTCGTTGCGGGCGTCGTCGTCGTTGCGGGCGTCGTCGCCGTTATCGTTTTCTTTGGCACGGGACCGCCTGCAAGATACTTCTGGACGTCCTCGGGCTTGGCGTCCGGGACGTACTTGCTAAAGAGCTTTGTGAACAGCTCGTTTTCGCGCCCCGCGTAGTCCTTGAGCGTCTTCTCAGCGTCGCCGACCTTCGCAGCGTTGAACTCTTGGTAGAACGCAACGAGCAAACGCTTGAACTTGTCGCTCGATGCAGCGCCAGTCGGAGCAGTAGTCGACGACGCAGCAGTCGACGCGGATTTGTCGGCTGGCTGCTTGTCAAAGCCAAAGCCAAACGACGTTGTCGTTGCTGGCGTCTCGGTCTTCTTTGTCTCGGCGGCTGGCGCTGCTGGTGCTGGTGCCTTGGGCTTGACTGCAAACGCTGGCGCGCTGCCAAACCCTCCAGAGCTCTGCTTGCGCTTCGAGTCGGGCTCATCACCTGCTTCCTTGCTCTCGCTCGCGCTGAATCCGAACGATGGACGCGCCGACACATCCGTCTTTGCGCCTCCAGTTACCGACGACGCCGACGCACCAAAGCCAAACGCAGCAGGCTTGGCGACATCGTTGCTCGCATCGCTCTTGCCACCCAACGTCTTGGTTACTGGCATCACGTCGCCAAACGCACCGATCGCTGGCCGCTCGGGCGCGTGTCCGACGCTCGGCTTGGCGCGCTGCGGCATCTGGATGAACTTGGCCGGCTCTTTTGCCGCTGCCTTGTCCTCGGCGAGGGAAAAGAGCCGCGAACCGGACTTCACGTCCGTGCCCTTGAACGACACGGCAGCAGCTGGCGATGACTTGGCCGAGCTCAGCGGCGACGCGACCGTGAGCTGCGTGCGCGGCATGAGCTTGCTGTACGCCTTGATGCGCAGCGGTGACGACGCGCCAGGCGATGGCGACGATGATGCCGCAGTGAGCTTGCGCCGCGGCGCCGACAACACTTCGCGCGGCGTGATGCGGTTGTTGCAGAGCGCGAGGAAGTGCGCGCGGACGCTCTGCGCGCGCTGCTCGGCGTCAACGACATGCTCGACCATGTCGACCTTGGCTTTCGGGAATGTTGCACTCGCATCGAATGCTGCAGTCGCACTGCGCGTCGACTGGCGCAGCAGCCGGTCACTGCCGACTGTGAGCGCATCCATCTGCTGCGCGAGCGCCGACACGCGGTTGTACTGGAGCTTCGAGTTGTCGTACGTTTGCTTGAGCACGCGGAAGAGGTGCGCAGTCGAGACAGCGTGCGCATTGCTGCCGACACCTGCAAACGACGATGACGCCGACGCCGACGATGCGCTAAAGCTCGATGACGACGACGACGACGCGACAAAGCGCTCGAGGTCGGCGCAGCTGCGCTCGACTTCGTCAAACTTGTGCTTGAGCGTCTGGCGCGTCTCCTCGGAGCGCTCGTCGAGCGGCTGCTCCTCGAGCGAGCGCTTGAGCGCCTCGTCCTCAAAGCTCGCGAGGATCTCGCGGCCGTACTCGAGCTGCTCGTGCACGTCGCCGTCGCTGCCGATCACAAACAGCACGTCCTTCTCGATCTGGTCGCGTGCACCGTCGAGTTTGTTGATGTCGTCGCATAGCGCCGAAACTTGCGTCTGCAGTTTGCGGAGCTCCGACGAACGCTGCTCGCTGAACGCCTTGTCGGCCGACGGGATCGCGGCAGCGCTGCGCTGGATGCGCGTGAACGACTTGTCAAAGTCGATGATGAGCTTCCAGAGCTGCCCTTCGAGGGCGCTCTGTGGCATCGCAGTCGCGCTCTTCGTCGCGCCCGACGACGCCTTCGGCTTCACTGCTGTCGTCGTTGTAGTAGTGGCGCTAGTCGGTGCGGCTGGTGTCGATGTAGTTGTGGATGAGAACGCACCCTTCGTGTCCGGCTTGGGCACCGATCCGAACGGAGACGCTTGCGTCGCTTGACTCGAGCTGTCTGCGCTCGGTGCAGATCCAAACAGCGACTTGGCAGCTGCAGGCTTCCCAAAAAACAGTGCTGTCGACGTTGCCGATGGTTCAGCCTTGACGCCCGTCAAGCTCTTGCCAAAGCTGTTGAACGAGAACGCAGTCGACTGCTTCTTGTCGGGGCTCTCGGTCTTCTGGCTGTTGAGCACGAATGGCGGAGGCTTTGGCTTTGGTGCTGCAGCAGTAGCACCATTGAACTTTGGCACCGCTGGCTGCGTCGCCGTGCTCGGTGGGTACGGACTCGAGCTCGCCTTTGGTGCTGCAGCAGTAGCACCAATGAACTTGGGCACCGCTGGCTGCGTCGCCGTGCTCGGTGGGTACGGACTCGAGCTCGCCTTTGGTGCTGCAGCAGTAGCACCAATGAACTTGGGCACCGCTGGCTGCGTCGCCGT
>JAADWX010000309.1:0-27154 GCA_023336405.1 Globisporangium echinulatum | reverse complement strand
CTGTACTTGTGATATATTGCACGTTCGTGCACAACGCTACATCTTTTTGACCAATAATAATAATCCAATCAAATACGTGTGTCGCAGGACTTTGCAACACGTATTTCAGTCATTGGTGGGCGAGCAAATCGGCATTTTTACATTCAAAATGTTGATGGTATTATTTATCAAATAGTAATCAGTATAGTTAGAATATATATCCAGTACCACACAAAGATCGCGATCCATACTGCGACTCTTCGTGTACCACGCACCTTGGCGATCACTCAATCTCACGCATTCTCATACGACGACCTCAATCATCGCACCACCAGCAGTGACCAAGCAAGCGCTGTCTCATCATCACGCACTCGCACACGATGCAGTTCTTCACACACAGCCGTGACGAGCTGGCTACTGCTGCGCTGACTGCGACCATGGGGTCGCTCAAGATGTGCCAGCACTTGGACGCGTTTGACCGCAATGAGCACGAGGTACATGGCGTCTGCTGAGCAACGCTGATAGTACTTACACTAGAGTGAGAGCGCAAGCGAACTGCATACTGGCGCGCGCACTGAAACACTGATATCGATTGGTGCATGACGTGCGACAGGCGTGGTGTGAGCAGATCCTGAGCGCGCGCATGACAGCGAGCGTGGGCGAACCCGAGTCGCGCGGCAGCTACTTGAAGAAGCACACGACATTCGTCGTGGCTCTCGAGCCGCAGCAAAGCCGCGTGCGGCGGCGCTTCAGTGACTTTGCGTGGCTCCAGAGCGTGCTGCGCGCGCGGTACGTCGGCATGCTCGTGCCGTCGCTGCCCGAGAAGACCGTGCTCAAGAGCGACGCGTTCATCCAAAGCCGCATCCGCGGCCTCGCGCTCTTCCTCGACGGCATCACGCAGTCGCCGTACTTGCGGTCGGACGAAGCGGTTGCGAGCTTCTTTGGGGTCGCGGACGACAAGGAGTGGGAAGCCGCAAAGCGCGCGACTGCAGTGATGGAAAACGCTGGACCAGGCCACTTGCGCTGGCTCATGCGTATCACAGCCGCACCGGCACCGAGCGACTCGGACGCGTACGACCGATTTGCAATGCCGCCAATTGTGTCATGAGGCTTGCCTCGCCGATTCTGATGCTGTAATGCTCGCACTCACACGTGCGTGTCTGCGCTGCCGCTGCAGCCTTGTTGCTGCGTTCAAAAAGCAGCTCGACATGCTCGAGCGCACGCTCGTCGACATCACGGGATGTACGAAGGCATGTCATCAGGCTGCTATTCACTGTCGACTCACTAGCACTGGTCCACTCGCGAGACGTGTGTGGTTCACTCACTCACGCATGCATGCATGCGTGCGTGCGTGCGTGCGTACTTGCGTACTTGCGTATCTGACTGTGGATCACGCGCCAAGCAGCGCATGGCCGAGAAGAGCGCGGCGCTCGCAAAGGACGTGAGCACGCTGCACACGCTCTTCAACGGCTGGCGCGTGGGCGAGACGGCTGCAGCCACCGGCGCAACTGCAGCAGTCGATCTAGTCGATACGGCGTTCAGCGACCTCTTGGGAAAATCGAGTACGCCTTGTTGCTTACGGATGTGTCTGCATGTGTGCGTCTGTGTGCGTCTGACGTTTGCTGTATTTGCCGTGCGCTCGCTCGCTCGGAGCAGCTGCGGCAGTGCTTGGCTGGAGCCAAGTCGTGCGTTTCGAGCCAGCGATCTACGAGTTGCTGCTGCACGAGCGCGTCAAGTACCTACTGCATCAAGTGAAGGACATGAAGGAGGTGCTCGCAGCGCGCGACCACATGCTGCAGGTTGCAGCGCCGCCTCAGCAGCAGCAACAGCAACAGCAACAGCAGAAGCAACGATCGAGCGATGCGAGCGACTCGATCGGCGCAGCGCTCGCAGCAGCGCAGTCAGCGGCAGCAACAGCGGGCCACCGACTCTCGGCTGCAGCATCGACAGCGTCGCACTTCGCTTTGCGCTTCCGCTCTGCTGAGCCGTCGCTCGACGAGAGCGCGAGCCAGCAGAAGCGTGCGCAGTGGCTCGGCGACCTCGTCACGCGCGCGCTCGTGTGCGAGGTGATCAATCGCTTCCGGTGCGTATGCCACGCACGCACTGGTCGTCGCTTGCTCGTTGGGATACAGATATGTAGCAGCAGCAAGCGCCTGAGCTGTAGCACGAGCTCACAAAGAGACGTGACGCAACCAGGGCGAGCAAGTTTGCGACGCTGAGCGAGCTCATGGACCAGTTTGCGTGTGCCGAGGCGCAGCTGACGAAGCGCGTGCGTTCAGCCATCTGTGTCTCATTATGCGCATATGCATACAGGCAGTCATGCACGCACTCACATCGATGTGCCCTCATGCTTCTGCTCATTGCACAGTCTGCGTCGATGTGGCGCGAGTTCGTAAAGTCGTCGACTGCGGATCCAAAGGTGCAGCGAGTGGGCTATTATTCGGTATCGACCTGCTGCTTGATACGTGCGTGTGTACGTGTATACGTGTATGCACTGACAGGCTGGCATGCGGTGCATCGCTTCGCCATGCCTTCTGCAGGTGCTCGTGCAGAGCACAAAGCAGATCCTCGACAGCGCAGTGGCGCTTGCAGACTGCGCGATGGTGTCCGATCCATCGCCACAGTCGCCACTGGCATTTGCTTGTGCACCTGCATCAGCGGACGCGTTCTAGGCGAGTCAGCTGTCCTCAAACGCCCGTGCTCGCCCAAGATACTTGTCCTCGTCACTTGTTCAGGTCCAGGACGAGTCCATGCATGCGTCTCTTCAACTTTCTACCCAAATTAGGAGGCTGTCCGAGTGGACCTGTTTGTTACTCTGTGTTTTGCATACATACCTCTACACCACTCGGTATAATGGGATGCAAGCACGAAGAAATCATGTTGCAATTCCTCTGTAACATCACCCATAACCTCTCCCAACACACAAAAGTCCAGCACAAGCCGGTTGCTCATATCATTTTCACAGACGTTGCCCACAAGCAGAAAGCAAGAAGCACGAGCAGGTGAGTGAGATCCCATGGCGACGACGCCTGCGCGCGTGCATGCTCTTCCCGTGCGCGCGAGTCAGTCTTGCTGTGCGGTGTGTCTACATGTGCGCGTGTCCTCACTCCTTCACTACCGTCACGCGACGCATAGCAGCGACCGACTGCCGCCACTCTTCCCCTTCACACTTTCCCACCCACATCACCCACCATGTCGCGCTTCCTCGCTGAGCCCAAGACCGAGAAGGAGTCGGCCATGGTCACGGCCGGCCAATTCACGATCGGACATGCTTCGATGCAAGGCTGGCGCGAAGCCATGGAGGTGCGTGCGTGCGTGCATACACTCGCAGGAGTCGTCTCACACGCTCTTCTCCGTTTCTCAGCACGTACTGACGCGTGTGTTTGTATGTGTGCATGCATGCGGACCGTAACGACTGCTGTCGTCGCGCTTCACTTGCTCGCTCTCTATCTATAGGACGTCGACATTGTGCAGATCCCGCTCGACCCGTCGACGCCCGACACGTACTGCGTCGCGGTGTTTGACGGCCACGGCGGCTCAGCGATCTCGCAGGGCGTGTACGTCACTGCGTGTCTGTGTGTCTATAAGTATATGTATCGAAGGTGCTAGTATCTACGGATGTCTGACAGCTCTGCTTCCCTCTATCTCACTCTCACATGACCCACACACACCACAGCGCCAAGCGCATCATCCCACACCTCGTCGCCACCGAAGACTTCCAGAACGACTCCAAGGTGCGTCCGTCTGACTGTATGAATGCCACCACCACTCATTCGTTCATTCATACTCACGCTGTCTCCTCATCACGCAGTCGCCCGAGTCGCTCGCGGTCGCACTCACCAAGACGTTCATTGAAGTCGACGAAGCGCTCAAAGTCGACCCGGAGTTTGCAACGTCGTCCGATGAAGTCGGCTCAACCGGTCTCTTTGCGCTCATCACACCCACGGACGTCGTGTGCGCGAACGTCGGCGACTCGCGCTGCATCCTGAGCAACGCCAAGTCGCAGGAAGTCATCCAGCTCTCGGTCGACCACAAGCCGGACCTCGAGTTTGAGAAGCAGCGCATCATGGCCGCTGGCGGTACGGTCTTTCGCGGCCGCGTCTGCGGTGGCGTCGCCGTGTCGCGGAGCTTTGGCGACCTCTGGTTCAAGCGCAACGCGGCGCTCAAGCCGCACCAGCAGCTCGTGACGGCCGAGCCCTGTGTGCGCATCCACAAGCGCGACAGCGCCGACGAGTTCATGGTCCTCGCGTGCGACGGCATCTACGACGTCATGAGCAACGACCAGCTCCGCAAGTTTATTCGGAGCAAGCTCAAAGGTGCGTGTGTGGGTTGTGACGTGTCGTCATTATGTTTGCAATGTGTCATCCTGTATTGCTATGCTTATAGACACCTCTCTATCTTACTTACACAATCCTCTCGTATGTATACATGGCTAAAACAGCTGGCGTTCGCAACCCAAAGGACATTTGCGAGCAGCTCCTCGACGAGTGTCTCGCGAAGGGCAGTCGCGACAACATGAGCGCTGTGATCGTGCTCTTTGGCGCCAGCGCCGCGATCAAGAAGTGAGGAGACGAGACGACACTTTGTGATGCTGTACGCGCTCACTCGCTCACTTGTAGTCGATGCGTTGCACCTGCATGTCCATCCATCCGTATACCCATTGTCGCCCCTTTCGTTTGTCTGTCCATCCGTGCGCATGTGAGAGACGTGTCGCCGTCCTGCTGGGCCTGCTGCTTGCTGGTCATCATGGCTGCTGAGCGATGCTGCTGCCGTTGAGCACGAGCTCGTACGCGAGGGAGCTCTCAAGCGCCCGCAGGTCGTGCATCTCGGCACTCTCATTCTCGTCACTCGCAGCGTCACGACTGCTGTGCGTGCGCAGCAGCAACGGAAATCGCAAGAGCAGCAGCAGCAGCATCGGGCGGAGCGCTGCAGGGTCCGGTGCGTCGAGTTGCGCAGCGCATTGCTTTGCAAGCACGTAGCACCGCGTGACTTCGCTGTCGTCGAGCAGTTCGCTGTCGAGCAGGAACTGCAGCGCACGCAAAGCATTGTGCTCGACGCACATCGCGGCCGCGTAGCCAACGTACCGGAGCGCATAGCAGCTGCCGAGGCCGCAGCGCAGTGGCGGGAACAGCCGCTCGGAGCGGCACACGCTGAAACGCAGCGCTTGCACAGCAAACGCGAGCGTCGGGCACGTGCGATCGAGCGACAGCAGCTGCGTCATGACATCGACGCGGTCGCACTGCGCAGCACGCGCAAACGCACTTGCAACGAGCGCTTCGACGGCGTGTGGTGCAGTCGTTGAGAGTCGTCGCTCGAGCGTCGCGACTGCGTCGTGCACGCGGTCCACGTCGCCAATCGCGCTTGCGTCGAGGAGCGCAGATTCGAGGGTGCTGTCGACGCGGTCCAAGCGGCTCGCGGCTTTCGGCTTCGTGCCACCGCCAGGCGCTACGACAGACCTCGTGCTCATGTGTCGTTGGCAACAGGTAGTGAGAGCACGTACGAGTAGTCGTGAGAGGGTGCGAGCAGTCGCACTGCGAGACAGAGAGTCAGTCCACTGACGACTGTATACATGCTGTCTACTCTAAACACTTCCCAAAGTCTGCGCCTGTCTGTCTGTATGCAAACAGCTCACGCGTCGCGCGCGTCGTCGTCGTAGATCTTGGTGATGCGCGTGACGTCGCACGTCATTTGCGTCACAGGGCACTCGCCGTGCTCGTCGACGTACCGATAGAGACACGTGTAGCAAAAGACAAAGCCCGAGACCGCCATCGCCGGGTTCACGCGCGGCTCGCGGCACACAGGGCACAGCGACGGGTGCGCCGTTGCGAGTGCGAGTGCGCTGCCCGAGAACTGTGGTGGCAAAGGCGGCGGCGGCACCGGTGCGTCCGTACCCGTGAGCCGCATTTTCGTCGCGACGCCCTCTTCCGAGTACATCCACTCGATGAACTTGTAGCCCGCAATGCCGAGTAGCAGCAGCACGTACGAGTGGTCGGCCGTTGCCCACGACACGCGCAGCAGGCCGCGCCGCATGCGCGCGAGCAGGCTCGAGCCGCCCAGCTTGGCGAGCAACTGTGTGCGGTACTCGCTCTGGGTCTGCCGGAACGCCGACTGCGCACAGCACAGATGAAGGATAAGAAACGGAGAGACGGAAACATGGACACAGTCATCCAGTCAGAGACGGAGCGTGGAGGGGCGAGAGCTACCAACACGTGTATCGTAGCGAGCAGTGATGGGCAGTACCTCGTCGTCGGCGGTGACGCGCACGAGGATGATCTTCATGCGGCGCAGGAACGGCGAGAAGTACGGCGTGTCGCCAAACAGGTAGAGCCACTGCAGCATACGCACATACAGACGAGCACTGGTGTGAGTGGCGGGTCGCTTTGACGAACCTATCTGCTAGGATGCACCACATGCAGCTCGTACCTGGTAGAGGAAGAACGCGCCTTCGTACGCAAAGTGCGCAAACGGGTAGCTCCTAACGAACAACCGCTTGAGCCGCAGTACGAGCTGCAGCTGCTGCAGGCGGCGCAGGAACACGCGCATGTTGGCGCGCGCAACTGTCACGAGGGACCGGCGTCCGTCGCTATCGCTATCGCTATCGCTGCTGCTGCTGCTGCTGCTGTCGTACGGCGCGACAACTGGCAGCGAGCGCGGCAGCTGTTCTTTCAGTGTCTTGTGGTAGTTGTCGAGCTTCGCTTTGAGGTACGGCACAAGCACCTACGCGACGAGAGCAAAGCAGTCAGTCAGTCGCACTGATCTGCTCGCTAGCACACATGCATGCTACAAGTGGATCGTACGTACCGCAAAGAGAAGCGACTGCGTTCGCGCACGATCCGAGAGCGGTGCAGTCGTTGCAGGCTGTCCGCTCTCGCTCGGCGCCTCGAACAGCACGCGCTTCATACCGTAGAACTTTTCGGTCACGAGGCTGTCGTAGCGCGTGAGGAAGTAGCGCTCGATCGCAAGCCGCAGCAGCGCGTACGACTCTTCGAACCGGCGCACAGGCAGCGTGAGCGCCACTTGCGGGTACGACTCAGCCACCGTGTGCACGAGGTACTCGAGCGCAGGTTTGATGCCAGCAGCCATGCGCTCCTGCATGAGCAGCTCAAAGAGCGACGGCGGTTGCGCATCGCCTGCGAGCGCGTCTGTGCCACCGCCGACACCCGCGCCACCAAAGCCCTGCGATTGCTCGAGGAATAACATCGCGCGTGTGTCGAGCGTCCAAAATAGTCCTATGTGCGTCGATGCAGACTACTCGCTTCTCTCGCTGCAGTCAACGTGCGTATGGGCGTCGACGTGCTCTGCTTGTCGTGCTGTGATTGCTGCTGCTAATGTCGGAGTGGAAGCAGTTCAAGCTCGCGTCAACAAGAGTTGATGCACTGCATATCGCCTGTTATATACGAATCGTACTTTATCGAGTGACATACAGTACGCAGCATGTGGACATTCTGCGTCGCTTTTCGTTGCTCCTGTGTCCTCGCATATCGAGTGTCCATTCGCCAACCTGCAGTCAGGCGTCGAGTGGTGCGGCGCCATGTGGTGCGGCGCCATGTGGTGCGGCGCCATGTGGACGACGCAAGTGCAGCGCGCCGAGAGCGCCAATTGCACACACAGTCTGCTCGTCGGCTTCAGCACGATCGATGTTGCCTCGCGCTGCAGTGTCACGCATCAGGCAGAACACATCGCCGAGCTTCGCGCCGATTCGTGCTCCTGTAGATGCGATTGCATCGCGCTCGAGACTGCTGCTGCTGCTTGTGGGTTCTGTTGCCACGTCGTCACTCAATACTGTTGCTACAGCTGCTTGTCTGTGAGTTGCGTCACTGTAGCGAGACGTCTCGTATGCAGACCTGTTGTCGTTCTCCCACTCGCTGCTGCCGTCTCTGCTGTCGCCACGACGCTGCAGCTCCGTGAGCTGGTCCAGCGCCTTGCAGTCCGCGTCGTCGAGCAGCTCGTCGTCGCGATCACTGCCGTAGCACTGCTTGCGGATGAGGTACGCGCGCACGATTGCTTGGATGCGCGTCGATGCAGCGTCACGCTCATTGTCGCAATCGTCCGCGTCTTTGTCGTCGACTTCGTCGACACTGTCACGACCGCTACTCGGAGCGGTTCGGTCGCTTGCGCCTCGAGTAGCCAGCAACCTATGCCGACGCGTCGTGTCGGATTGCAGGAGACAACTGTCGCGATGCAGTAGTCGCTGCAGCTCCGTGTGCGAGTTGATCCGTTGCTTGATGCCGAGCGTCGGGAACGTGAGCACCTCGTTGCCAAAGCGATCGACTTCGAGCTGCAGCCGCAGCAGCAGCTGCTTTGCAAACGCCACGCTCTCTTGGAACTCGGTTGGGTCGTCTGCTGGGATGAGTGCACGCAGCTTTGCGACGACTGCGTCGACTTGCGCAGCGCTGAGCGTGCGCTCGGCCGACTTGCAAGTGAGCGTGTTGAACACGACGACACGCAGCAGTCCGTCGACGTCTTGGATGTACTGCGGGATCGACTGCTCGACTCGCCCGCTGATGCTGCCGTCGCTGTCACTATGGTCGCTATCACCATCGCTATCACTATCGCTTCTACTAACAATGTCGATCGTGATGCGGGCGACGACGTACACGCTCTTCCAGAGCACACCCGACTCGAGCAGACACGTACTGGTAGGCTCCGCGCGGCTCAGACTTCGTATTGGCGATGTCGCTGCTGCTCGTGGCAGTGGCTGCCTCGACCGCGTCGTTGCGAGCTTGTTGCGCTCGGTTGGCGTTGGCACTACAAGCAGTAACGCGTTCACGTACCGGTTCACGACCAGCACGAGCACGAGCTCGTCGCTTGCATCGCCACGCGGGACGTTCACGATGTGCAGATGGCGGATCGCAGCGACGACGACGCGCTCGATGCTGACGCGGTCAGCCAGTCGACAGCAATGCTCTGATGCCGACGCTGCCAGTCGCGTCTTCTTGCTCTTGCTCTTGTTGGTGCTGACAGTTAGCGAGCTATCACCTCGGCCGTGCCACTGTTCGCCCACGATCGCGTACAGCTCGCTCAGTTGGACCTCGACTTTGAGGTCGAGCGCGTCAGTTGCTGCGAGTCGCGACGTGCTGCCTCCGAGCTGCATCGGCACCACTCTGTCGTCATTGCGCACTTGGAAGCAGATCGTCTGCGCGTCATCGGTAGTGTCGCTACTGCTGCTGTTGCTACGGCAGTACCTACCCACTGCGACGTCGTCGTAGGCTGCTGACATGCTCGTCTGCGGCCGCGTCGACGCATACACGTGCAGTCGGCGCTTGTGAATCTTGCCAGTAGCGACTGTTGCTGGCAGCTCCATCTCGACGCACTGGTGGATGCACAGCGCGAGCGACGACGATGCGCAGTCGAGCAGCAGCGCGCAGTCCGAGTGGACACCACCAACGCTCGTACTCAGGAACGCCATCTCGCCGCATCCCGACTCGAGCGATGCAAAGTTCACGTGGTCGCAGATGCTCCGTGCGATGTGCTCCATTGACAGGTTCGTGCCGGCTGCTGCAGCCGTCGCGGCGGCCTGCGTAACTGAGCTCGTCACGTCAAGCAGCTCATGCGTCATTTGCTTTGTGACGCAGAGTCGGAACGCACACTGCGACGCGCGGTCGAATGCGAGGACGTCAAAGCCGTACGGATTCGATACGCCGTCGCCGCACACGACAGTGAGCACGAGGTACGTGCCGCCGACGAACCGTCCAAGCTTGAGCACTTCGTACTTGGTCTCGTCGAGCAGCGCTCTCGACGTTGCTGCTACGGAGCTGAGGTCGCCAATGAACGGCGACCCAATCGACGTTGCGCGCGACGGCAGGGTCGAGACGTCGCTGTCGGTCAAGTAGTCGACGGTGTCGGCGTCATCGTCGCTACCAGCGTCACTCACGTTGTCTATACCTGGCGATGCTGCTGCTGCTGTCGCACGGACCTGACTGACGGTGCTGGTGCTGCCGCCACCGGCGATGAGCGTCGACGATGGCGACGACGGTGACGCCAGGGACTGAACATTGCTGCTCGACGTCGCTGCGATTGGTGGCAGCGCTGGCTGCTGCGGCATGCTCTTGCGTAGTGATCGGAACGCTGGCGATAAATTGAGCTGCAGTCGTCGCGGTGACGTCGGCACAGCTCGGATCGGGTGGACGACTGCAGGTTGGTGGATGCTTGGGAGCGCCTCGTGTAGTCGTCGCACAGGTGTCGACGGTCCCATACGTAAGCCAGCTTCACCGCTACTAATACTACTGTCGCTACTACTATCATGGCGATATGGATGGAGACGACCTCGCGGGCTCGTGAGGACGACTGGGAACTCGCAGATCGACGACAGATACGACACGTTCTGGTCCCACTCGCGCTTGAGGTCGTCGTTGCGGTAGTGCGCTGCAGTCTTGCGAATACGGTCGAAGAGCGAGACGTTGTCGCTCTCGATTGCTTTGAGCCGCCGCGAACGGAACGCGCCGTTGAGCGAGCCCTTCGTGTGGGTAGCAGTAGCAGTCGGTGCTTTTGCGAAGTGCTGCCGATGCGAATGCTTGCCAGCGATCGGCACGGGCGCGACTGAGCGGAACTCGTCCGTCTTGTTGGTTACGAGCTTGAGCTGCGCGTGCGCCAAGCCGCTGTCGCCACTCGACGCACCGCCAAACGGTTCTTCGTCTACATCGAGTGCATCGTCGTCACTCTCCTCAGCATCATCATCAACATCGTCTTCGTCGCCGTCAGCGTCGTTCGTCCTAGCTGTGGCGCTATGTAGACTGAGACTCGACGCTGCCGGCTTGAAGCGCCGGAACGTCGCGCCAACAACTGGTCGGACAATAGGTGGTGGACGACTCACGATGCCTGTGAGGTGCGACTTGACGTCGTCGAGCTTCTTGCGATGCAGTTCCTGCGCACGCTCGACCTCGCGCGTGCGGCAGATGCGACTGCTCGCCTTCTCAGCGCGATGCATCGTACCAACACGTATGACGCCGCACCGAGACGTTAAACAGTCTCGTCGTCGCTGCTCGCGCACGGCAGCACGCGCGTCGATAGGGGGATGGATAGATAGATAGAGCAGGCGGTGGATCAAGACGGCTGATGCCAGTAAGCCAGGTGTTTGCTCGTTCGCTCATATACAAGATAGTATTGATAGCGCAGGCTAGTAACTGACCTGCGTGTCAACCAGAGTCAGCAGACATCGCTGTCAATAGCGTCGGTGTCAACTTCAGCGTCGTCAGTGGCACTTGTGGCAAAGTACGCGTCCTCGGCGTCGCGCTGCATCTGCTCGAGGTCATCCAGTGCTGCGTTGCTGTCGATCTCGTTGTAGTCAATAAACGCGTCGTCGCTGCCATGTAGGAAGCGCTGCGCCATCAAGTCGACGAGGAGCTGTCGGCGCTCGCTGATCGGTACTGAATCAACTGCAGGCGTCGCTGCGCTGTCGCTGTCGACGTCGCGCTTCCTCTCATCGTCAGCACCGTCATCACTCTCGTCGTCACTCTCTTCCTCCTCCTCTTCGGCATCCTGCTCGAACAGCGCCGTCTCGCGCGCACGCGCATGCGCCTCGTCCTGCGCTACAAACGCGCCCCACAGCTGCTGCTCGAGTGCACGTCGCATCTCCATCTCGCGACGGTCGTTCGTGTCGAGCAGGAACGACGAGAGCAGCAGCTTGGGGTCGGTGTAGCCACTGTCGGTTGGCGCAGCAGCAGCGGTTGTGCTCTGTTTGCTTTTGCTGCTAACAGCAGTAGTTGCTGCATCGGCTTGCGCGGTTGTTGCGGCTGCTATCTCTGCTGCTGCTACAGCGGGGAGGTACTGCCCCACGTGGAAGTGGAACAGCGCTGGGTTGCGCTGCTGCATCATCGCGTCCGAGAAGTACCAGTCGTCCGGGTTCGGCTCCATAGCGCCAGGCTGGCTCAAGTCTTGTTTTGCTTTCTCGCCCTGCAAGAGCTGCTGCAGTCGTCGATACCGCCGGTTCTTCACGACAGCACTAATGTAGCTGCTGCCATCACCTCGATCGTATGCTGTCGCTGCTGCGTCGCTGTCGTTGCTGTTGCTGCGATCGTTACTCGCATACTGCTCTCTGTCGTGAGATGGTGCGCCGGCACGACGCCAGCGACGTGCTGTCGACCAGTCCAACGCATTCGCTGCAGCGACTGTGTGCATCGTCGACGCCTGCTCGTCCGCTGCAGCTGACGGCACGCAGAGACTCGCCATGAACACATCGAGCGGGTCTACATCATCGTTGTTGTCGCCTGTCATTTCGTTACGACTTGTTACAAAGGAGAATGCAAATCAAATCGCGAGTATCTGCTCCCATACAAATTACAAGACAATTCGGAGCGCAAACATGCTGACGCGAGTAACAAATGGACAGCTCACGCCATGGTTGTCAAACACAGCACGAGTCCAGCGAGCGGATCAACGCCGCTCAAGGCGCGACGCACGCACGCACACACACATAAGCAGTCGAGAGTAGCGAAGACGTCAATGGCAAAGACATCATGCATTCGCTCGCTGCTGCTTACTACAGTGTACTATACTGTCAGAGCCACCAACCGTAGCAAGCGCAGCAGGCGAGTACCAATAGCAAGCAGCTTTACATCAGTCTCTCCTGCGTGCACATGCACACACACATGTGCGCGCATACACAGATACAACGGCGAGCTGCAGTGATAGTCTGTCGTCTACTTCTTGAACTCGGCGAGCAGCTCCGAGAGCTCGCCCGACTTGTTCATGTCCGTGACGATGTCGCAGCCACCGATGAACTCGCCCTTGACGTACAGCTGCGGGATCGTTGGCCACTGCGAGTACTCCTTCACACCGTCGCGGATCTCGGGGTGGTCGAGCACGTTCACCGAGTCGAAGCTCACGCCTTCGCCGTGCAGGATACGCACGACCTGCATGCTGAAACCGCACTGCGGTGCCGACGGCGTGCCCTTCATGTACAGCATGACCGGGTACGTCTTTACGTGGCTGTCGATCATCTTGAGGATCTCGTCCTTCTCCGTCGACTTGGCTGCGTGGTACTTTGGCGCAAAGTCCGAGTGCGAGTTGTCGTCGTTGTCGCCATCGCTCTTGCTTGCGAATGTGCGACGTGCAAGCACGCTGCTGCTGCAGTTTGCGATTGCCGAAGCGCCGGTAGTGCGCAGCGCGCGCGTGAGCTGCGGCGCAGTCGTGGCGGTGGCACGTGCAGTGCAGCGAGCGAGGAGCGTCAGCATGCTGAATCGATGGGCTTCACTTGTTGCGGTGGTGTGTGTGTGATGATGCTCGCTTGGCGTTGTAGGCTTGCGGTTGTGGTGGCCTTCAGCTTGCTTGCGTTGCTTGTGTTTATGTTGCTTGAATGTTGCTTGAATGTTGCTTGTTATGTGTCGCAACACCATACTGGATGGTCCACGCACGCTCAGCATTTGGAATGATGTGCGCTAAACTATACTGAATGCAAGCTAATTGTGCCACGATACAAACGCGCATACAACGCACTCAGCGCAAACAGCCAAGAAGAAGAGGGGAGTTGCAGGATAAGCGACTGACTGACGACGTGCCAACTCGAGCCACTTGCTACATCAGTGCGTACGCGTCTGTACCTGCCCTCTCGTCCACACCGCTAGACACGATGAACCCTGCAGGATACCAGCAGCAGACCGCCGCCGCTGGTAGCAACACCAGCGCCGCCATGGCGGGCTACTCGCAATTCTACGCCACACCCGCGCAGCCGCAGCAACACCATCACCACCACTACCAGCAGCAACAGCAGCAACAACAGCAGCCGCAACAGCTGCAACAACCACAACAGCATCTCGTCCAACACTACCAGCCACCACAGCAGCTACACTATGTGGTATGTCACCCTATGCACATCTGAGTAGTAACGGACTGCTGTGTGTACTCACACGTATCGCATGCCTGCCTGTATGTTGTGTACATGTGTGTGTGTATGCGTACCCTGTAGATGCACCCACCACCGCAAGGTCCAATGATGGCACGTGGTCCACCGCCACCGCCAGGGCCGTTTGCGCGTCCGCCGCCACCACAATACACGAATCAACTACCGCGACCACCGCCACCGCCAGGCATGATGCTGATGCGCGGACCGCCGCCACCGCATCAAGCGCCACTGCAGATGCAGCCTCGCGGTCCGTCCACTAGCGCTTCGGCGCCAGCAGCGTCGCAGTGGCAATGGAGCTCTGGGCGGTCTAACGAGAGCAGTACACCGACAGGCAGCAACAGCGTCGTAGCGTCTGCAGCACCCGTGCGGTTCAGCATCGCGCCACCAGCACGTCCAAATGCGCCGCCACGTCGTGCTGCTTTCACTGCAGCGCCAGCTACGACTGCTGCGACTGCGACGCTTGGCAGCACCAAGTGGCCCGACGCGTTGCACGACTACGTCAAGCGCGCATTCGCACGCTGCAACGGCGCAACCGACCAGGCGCTGACGCAGAATGCGCTCAAGGACATGATCACGCACGCGATCACGACAAACAGCCTCTGGACGCGCAACTGGACCGTCGAGCCACTCCCGACGCTCGTTGGCGACACGCCACAAGTGCAGCTGAATCATCTCAACCTCTCATCCAGCGCATCGCAGCAGCAGCACGTGCCGTTCAAGCTGCGCGCTGGGAAAGCTGCGAAACCAAACAGCGCAGCGCCCGAGTCGTTCATCGCACTCAAGACAGCAGCGAGCACAGGCACAAAGAAGAGCAAAGCCGCCAAGCGCAAGCAGTGCGTCTGTTATGGCTTGTTGTATTGTGCACGTCGCTGGACACGAGCAGTACTGACTATCTCTCTCTCTGTATGTGTCGTACCTGCAAGTAGCGAGCAGCAGCAGGCGGTCGAAGTCGCTGAGCTGCAGCGCAAGGACGAGCGGCGCCAGCGGTTCTTCCAGGACGCGAGCGAGCTCGCGCGGCACGTGACGCCAAGCGTCGACGTCAAAAAGCTCCGCGTGCTCACGCACGACGGTGAGCTCGATCTCGACGCGATGGTCATCAAAGGCACCAACACAACAGTCGAGAAAGAGTACCTTCGACTCACATCCGCGCCGCATCCATCGACTGTACGACCCGAGCCGGTGCTGCACCGCGCGCTCGAGCTCGTGCGATCTAAGTGGAAAGCCGGCGACTGCGACTACGTGTACGCATGTAGTCAGCTCAAGTCGATTCGCCAGGACTGTACGGTCCAGCACATCAAGAACGCGTTCACTGTGCGTGTGTACGAGACGCACGCGCGCATCGCGCTTGAAACGGGCGACATCAACGAGTTCAATCAGTGCCAGACGCAGCTCCACGAGCTGTACGAGCAGTTCATTCCAGGTGAAGCGATCGAGTTTCTTGCCTATCGCGTGCTCTACTCGGTCTACGTCGCGCTCCAGGCAAAGAAAGCCGACTCAACGAACGCTGGGCAGCTCGCAATGTACTCGGTCCTTGCTGCTGCGACCGCAAACCCCGCACTCCGGGCCGAGCCGGCGATCGTCCATGCGCTCGCTGTGCGCGCCGCTGTGAGTATGAACAACTATCACCGCTTTTGCGAACTCTATGTCGATGCTCCCAACATGGCAGGTTACCTCATGGACCCGATGGTCCCAGCGATGCGGCTCCGCGCGCTCCGCACGATCTGTAAAGCGTACGTCCCAGTGGTGCGTGTGTCATTGTGAAATACCTACTCACTTGCTTCTTTCACTGTGGGTATGCATGTGTATGTGAGCAGCTACCGGCCAAACGTCCCGCTCGCGTTCATCTGCCGCGAGCTCAAGCTCGACGCGAAGAAGAACAAAGCGGACAAGGCGTTCCTCGCGCAGTGCGGCCTCGCGTTCGTGACCGGCGACACGACGCTCGTCGATACAAAGAACTCGGACATTGTGTGGGTGCTCAGCGACCAGTCGTCGCTCATCTAGTGATATGTATACGACGAGCAGCGGCGGCGCGCGCGAGCCCAGCGCTTCACACGCGACGCTCGACTCGCGACAGCGTCGCTGCTCCGCGTCGTCCAATGTCGTTACTACTGCTACTACTGTACTGCTGCTGACTGGATGCGACGAGCCCACGACTGGCGATGATGGCGTGCAATGACGTCGGCGTCATGGCAAGACGCGTATACGTATGGAGGACGAGCGCGACGCACAGCGGCGCAATGGCTTTGCAGATACGTCAAGACGTTACGCAACAAGCGACTGACTCGACCGGTGCGACTCCCCATGCGAGGCAGCTGATTGCACATTCATACACATCCATATACACATTCAGTACGAGTGGTGAGCGGACGCGGCGACACGATCGCGATGATGTGACCGCGGAAGCTTTCGACCAGCGCGAGTCATTGCCGCTCGACGCGAGACGTCTAGAGTGGCGTGTTGGCGTCCGTCGTGTGCATTTAGCCAGGACGTAGACAGATAGCAACGGACGCAGCCCAGAGTAGAGTCGTGAGCAGTACGCAGCACAGCACACATGCAGTAGGCCGTAACGCATAGCCTTATCTTCTTCATAGACACGATCTAAGTATCCGCTCCCCTCTTCGCCGACGGTAGTGACTCGCAGCCAATGGCTAACTAACCGCCTCTTACAGTGTCCGCTGCTTCTTGTGCAGCGGCTCGGTCTCCCAACTACCTTCGCGCGCGAGCTGGAGCATCGCGTTGTCAGCGAGTGCGAGCGCGGCCATCGCTTCGACAAGCGGCACGACGCGCGGCAGCACGCACGGGTCGTGCCGGCCCTTCGCTGCGAGCACCGTGTCTTTGCCGTCGTAGTCGACTGTCGGCTGCGGCCGGCCGATCGTCGACACGGGCTTCACCGCGACGCGAAAGTAGATGTCGGCGCCGCTCGAGATGCCGCCGAGCACGCCGCCGGCGTCGTTCTTCGTCACGCCGAGCTCGCCGGCGCGCGTACTCTCACAGAACGGATCGTTGTGCGCGGACCCGCGCTGGCTCGTGCCACTAAAGCCCGAGCCGATCTCAAAGCCCTTCGTTGCGGGGATCGACAGCATCGCGTGCGCGAGCACGGCCTGGAGCTTGTCAAAGCACGGCTCGCCGAGTCCGACTGGTGCGTTGCGGATCACGCACGTCACGACACCGCCAGTCGAGTCCTCTTCGTGCTTGAGGTACCGCACTTCGGTCGCCATGGCGCTTGCTGACGGCGGGTGCGGACACCGCATCGGTACGAGGTCGTCGGTGCACCAGTCGCTCAGGTTTGCCGGTGCATCGACGACGTCGCCCTTGCGGTTGTACACGACGTCGCGTGCGTCCATGTACGCTGGCGTCGTCACGTCGTCGCGCGAGTCGACAAACACACGCTCGTATGCTGCGTCAGCTGCTGCTTGCTTCTGTGCGGCGTCCGGGTCGGCAGCGTCGACTTTGTGCCACGTTGTTGGGTCGCGCAGGATCCGGAGCGTGCCGACTGTGTCGACGTCGTCGCGCGAGTAGCGCATTTGCTTTGGGTCGTTCAGCACGTCGCGCGGCATGTCGACAGTGCCGATCGCGCTCACCCACGCGACGATCTCGGTCGCATACTTGGTGCGCAGCCACTTCTCAGCGATCGCGCCAGCCGCGACGCGGCCGATCGTCTCGCGCGCACTTGCGCGGCCGCCACCGCTTGCTGCGCGGATGCCGTACTTCTTCTGGTACGTGTAGTCCGCATGGCCCGGTCGCGGCACGGTGTCCATCTCCTTATAGTCGCCTGGCCGTACGTTCTCGTTTGGCACAAAGAGCGCGACGGGCGTACCGAGCGTCACGCCTTTCTCGGTGCCGCTCATGATCGTCACGAGGTCCTTTTCGTCGCGCGGCGTCGTGAGTTTGCTCTGTCCCGGTCGACGGCGCGTCAGCTGCGGCTGGATGTCGGCCTCGGTGAGCTGCATCGACGGCGGCACGCCATCAACGATCGCACCGACGCCCTTGCAGTGCGACTCGCCAAACCTGTGCACAAGTATGCAGAATCGAGCAGCATACCATAGTGCAACAGAGAGCAAGCGAGTTAGCAAGTGTGCCCATGCGCCGCGACTGGTTGTCGCGTTCGATCGTCATATTGACGTGAATCGCGTATGTGTGGTGCAACGTACGTCGTGACGCGGAAGATGCGGCCGAACGTGCTCATTATGATGCAAATGTGTGTTGTTGTTGTTGTTGCTTGGAATGCGAGTTGGTGCAGAAGCGAGCAGACAAGCGTGCGCGAGAAAAGATGATATCGCTGCTGCTGCAAGATGTCTCCGTGACGAGGTGGTGCTTGAAGCGCGTTTTTCGGAAGTGAAGCACGTCGGCGACGGATCGTGCCATGACAATGCGCGAAGCAACCACAAGAAAATCTGTGGCCATGATTGTGCAATTGTATCAGGCCACAACTGTTGATAATAATACCCCTGTGGGACACAATTCTTTGTCGGATAAAAATGTAATATTGTATCATACAACCTGTCACCACCGCTGAATGCTTCACAGTTCAACAACAATATTTACATCATCAATATAGTATGCTACAATACGTGAACATATACGGGTATTTAATACTAATGTAAATTACCGCTGCATCGATCACTATCCCGCTGACAGCGGACGAAACGGATACCATTTACCAATCCTCCAATATAATACACTTAGCTGTGTCTGCAATTCACACATGCGGACTTGTCGCAATGTTGCACTCCTCTACAACGCTGTCTTTCATCCGCTTCACATTCCAATAAAATAAACGTTGTATTAAATCATCCTAATCTATGAGTATATTCAGTATCGATCCATTTTATAATGTCGTCAATACAACAATTGATGTGCCGGCGGCGTTCATTGGCACCAACCTACCAAACAACGCTGTTGGGACGTATGGATCATCTTGTCCATTTGAAGTATAATATATGGTCACACGGTCTTTGATCTACTTTATATTTCAATTAAAAACCGTTGAATTAAATTAATATGAGCTTTGGATAGTTTTACTTAAAAATGTTCGTATACAAATATACGTGCGACACAATATAACAAATATGCCGGCTCGCTGCTACTTTCGCAATGTGAATTACCGCTTCATTAATCATGGTTTCGCTGACAGATGAAAAGGTGAGCATTCACAAGATCCACCATTTTATTATGCTTCAAACATGCGGTCTTGTCGCCGCTTCTGCGAGTATAACGAGGCTCATGAGTAGCATTGCCTTTTCTTATGTCCCCCACAATTACATCGCTAACATCTAGTGAGTTCTCGGTGTGCCAGAACTATCCTAGTGCCAGCGTAAGCGTCACACCAAATTACCATAATGCGAAACGCATGTTGCTTCACCATTAGATTTCGCTCTATGACGCGCTGAGCCAGTGTGCGGCGTACACCTTCTTCGTGCCACGTGCAGCGTAGCGTGTATTTAATTACTCCACTACACAACTACACATTAACATCAACGACAACAGCGCCGCTACCCACTGTGATGCACCGAACGCGACGCCATAGCGCCTCGCGACGATTCGAACACTTAAGCGAAATCGACATATACCTTTGTGATCAAATGAATATTAGTACACACGTAATATATCACGGTTAATATGCATATTACGCAGTTATGTTTTCATTGATAATCGTAGAAACTCCGTAACCCTACAATTGCATGAAGCCAATATATAGGTGGTAAATATGATTTTAGACAAACTGTTGCCGCCTCTACATTGGCGTTGGCCGCTGTTACCGAAGGTACGGCTACGGTCGCTCGGCGCTCTTGATTTACATATGTCATGGGATAAAATAGGCGCATCGACAGCAAACTATTACTTTTTACTTCGCATCTTTCACTTTTACATCACGCGACATACGTACCGATGGGCGAGTATAATGAGGCTCTTTATTAACCTGTTCCAATGTCCCCGGCTATTATATCGCTGCCGCTTTTACATGCCTTCATCATGCCGCTAGCAAATACTATCCTGCCATCATCTTTTGGCGCGCTTCAACCACTACACAGTTTTATCATACCGTCTGTTTACACTGTGGACCAACTCGCGCATAACATTTTTGTGGTGAAAATTTTCATACATACAAAATATGTGTTATTGTGTCATACTCACTTATTGTTAATATTGGTGGTGCATCCAGACGTCAACAATCCCCCTTCTTAATTGCAATGCGACACCTAGTGGCCACCAACGAGCCAAAGTTGGACCATTGCCTCCAAGCGAGATCACAAAACACAACGCCTCTTTGACACCGCCAAAACCAAACCAAAACGCGCAGAACCATCGGTGTGCTGGAGTAGCGTCACACCGCCGCGCACCACCACCAAGTTGCCTTGACGCTGCGAGTACCTCTGGCGATGATTCACCAACCGCATTCGCAATCATGACGCACTGCGCTATGCTGCGTACAGCGTCAACGTGCCACGTGCAGCGCAGTGCGTAAATATATATTCTGCAATACAACGCGCACATTAAGCAACAACAACACAGCCCTCTATGACCTGCAACGCCATCACGCCTCGAGCTGCGTCGCGTGTAAACAGTTAAGCAAATATGTACCTACATTCTTATACCAAGGTAATCGAATGGTGTATCTAAATATATATTTATACAAATGAGAATCCACTCGATTTGTTTAATACAAACGCGCGAAGCCATTTTGAAAAAGGGTTAACATTATATTAAACGAATAATCTTTAACTATATATTAACATTGAAGTTTACCCACATTCAAGATCAAGTCGGTGCATGAATCACACATACCATCACACTTGATCCATTCAGCACAAGATAATAACAGTAGAACAAGGCAGACAAGAGCCAGATACGACCAAATGCATCCCGCGCCAAAGCGTCATATGAGTCATTTCGAGCTAAATTTTGATGTGCATGTGATATGCTGCTTCGCTTTCTTAACGATGCATATGCAACCAAAAAAATCGTCGACATATACGCGCCTTAATAATAGTCTCATATATCGTAACAGCGATGGCAAATCTCACACTCAAATTGGAGGTACATATTACGTCAAATCTCAGGTATGTTAAAGACAATCTATGTAATTTTTTACTTTATTGTATTTCAACGCGATAAGAAAAATGCAGTCTTTATTATCTGACATGCGCACTAAATACACAGTGTCTAATAGAAAGTTCAAAATGACACAAACCTTTTATAATTGATACGTCATTAGTTATTGAAAGACTGCACGGTAGTCGCTACACACCAGTCGTCGCTCGACTAGTGTACGAAAGATCGGATGTGCAGGAAGCATCGAATATGGAGAAGCGATAAGATCAGCAGTTCGCGGCTCCGCGTCCTCACTTTATTGCATTGAGGCGATAGGACTCGCCCAAATACATCATATTTTTCATTTACCGCTTGTCTTATTTTCGCTATGTCGATGGCGCTCGACTTGCATGAAGAGAAGCGAACAAGCAATAAAGATCATTTATGCCGTGAATGCTGCACACAGTAACGGAGCTTGCTCGCGTATTTGACGGGTTATGGCGACATTAGATCAAGGAGCTGTCTCACTCGGTCCCTACTCTCAAATGTTGTGCCTAATTGAAGGTGAGCGATGCTCGATAAGTAGTGCGAACGAGTGATAAATGTGTCGCACTAATGAATCGATATGAAGTAACGGTACATGATCGCTTCGTCGTCTTGCGCAGAGCCCGTCGTCGTCGCCTCGGTGGCCTCGACCGCGGCGGCTTTCGCCGCACGATCAGCTGGTCCTTGGCTTGGGCGCCTCGCGATGCGAGTGCGCTCTTGTTGGTCGTCTCGTTCGCCATGCTCGCGTAGCTGGTCACAGTCTGAGCAGAAACACACACGTAAACGCGGTGAGCTCGACTCGACGGTTGCGGAAATGGCACGCTGATGTGCGGAGACAATGCTCGCACTTTTCCGAGTGACTTCCGTCCTCGAGGTGTGTGGCACACACAGTCCACACATTCACGTGCCTGAATGGCCGTGACATGCGGCGCCAGAGTGATGACCGCGTTCCGGATACCAAAGCCTGGTTCCGGATACCCAAACGTTACACGTGTAGACAACAGATAAAGGAGACGCTGTGGTTATATCGACCTATCTCTCGCTCGCTCCCTTCCCTTCAATATGTAGCCCAATATAAGGTGAGCACATCTTCATTTGCAGTGCGAACGAGTGGTTTGTCTCACTGATACATGGATAAGGTGCCAGGTTGTTTCAGCGCCCTCAAGTATCGCACTTCCTAGCCTTTCATTGCGCAGATGTGATGACGAGTGGGTCGTTCGCAACACTCTGCACATCCCACCGAACACTTAATCATACAGTACAGTCAAGCATTAGAGTTGTTGACTGTCCGCGACTTGTATCGCATTATATTGCCCACTCCAGTATGGTGCATGATCAATAATTTCTGCGATTTTAATCAAAATTAGGTTGCAGGTCAGAGCGCGATACCTTGAAATTTGTTTTAGACGCATTCAACTTTCTTGTAGCCTTTTTGGATTGTAAATAGTGTGGTTAGCATGGCATATTATATATATTATACGAGTCCGTTCGTTGTGCAAAATACATCAACAAAAACTTACTAATTTTTGTGCGAAATATTGTAGTATTCGGCGTGCGTTATCGCAACCGAAATTTTGTACATGCAAAATATGTTATATTATTGGTTGTTCTAATTCAGTACGTGTTGACAATTATCATTTCTTTTTTATATAATAGCAATTCAAATGGTTACATTACAGCTTGATTTAAGTATGAAGTACTTTCCTTAATTCATCAACAACTAGCGGCCCATCTTTTGGTCTTGCAAATAAATTGATTAAATTATGATGAGCTAATTTATACAACATCAAAACACTTGCGAGCCCAAGTAAAGCAGAAGCAACTCATGGTCGTGCCAATGGCAGGACTGGCGGGCGACGCAGCGAACCCGCGCCTGCTGCAGGAGGTGCGTGTGTCGGCGTGTGTGATGTGCGCGCATGTACATGTACACAGAAGCATGCGAGTGTGTCGTACCATGGTGTAGCCCGCTATGACGACTCGCATCTGACAGCTTTCATTCTTCATTGCATAGCGTATCGAGCGCGCGCAGGCGCAGATTGCCGAGTTGCAGGACACGCTCGAGCAGTTCAGCGATGTGGCGGCTACGATCGCTGAGCTGCCCAAGAAGCTGAACCACCACGTGATGGTGCGTGCTTTCATATTGCTGATGCTTGCGTTGATCGTCTTGCCATGTGAACAAAGCCACGTCGCGGTGTCCATGTGTCAGCGTCAATGCGTTGCCGACGTCACTCATCAGCCATAGCCACTCAATCGATGCTGACTGCTCGACGACCACATGTGCCTTCTCTCTCTCGCTAACGCGCTAGGTGCCGCTCGGCAAGCGCGCAATGATGCCGGGCAAGATCGTGCGCTCGAACGAGATCCTCGCGCACTTGGGCGACGACTACTATGCGTGGCAAACCGCATCGAGTGCTGTCGAGACGATCGAGCGCAAGAAGAAGAGTGCGTGTGTCTATGATGTGTTTGTCTATGCTGCCAACTGGCGCTGTTGTTGCGTCCTGGCTGTCATCGCTCACACACTGTTGCTGACGCTCGCCTGCCACCACACAGACCTCGCAACGCAGATCGAAGACATCGAGCGCTCGATGACGGAGCTGTCGGAGAAGAAGAGCCAAGTCGACAGCTTGATTGACATCAAGAAGGTCAGTCGGTCGCACTACACTATGTCATCGCGTCAGACCACTCTGTCGGCATCTACGCGTGTGTGACTCATTGGTTGACTATGTGTGTGTGTATGGAATGGCGTAGCTCTACGACGCCGAGAACATTCGCGAGATCCAAGAGAGCGAAGCCGAGAGCGAGCAGCCCGTGCCCAAGGCCTCGGACGAAGGTGCGTTGTGCACTTTACTACGCCCCTGTCGAGTCATATGGTTGTCTGTCTGCCTGGTTAGCTCACTTGCTATGTCTGGTGTTGACGGCCGCCAGACATCGCGGCGTTCTTTGAGATCGAAGAAGAGGAGCGGCGCAAAGACGCGCAGACTGCGTGGGACTGGGACGAGACGATGCGCCGCATCGAAGCGCTCGAAGCGCGTGAAGCGAGTGGCGATGCAGCAGCGGCGAGTGGCGACGCAGCACCCGAGACAGCAACCAGTGCAGCCGCAATCAAAGCGAGTGGCAACCGCGCGTTTGCACAGCGCAAGTTTGCCGACGCAATCGCGTTCTACTCGCAAGCGCTCGCGCTCGAGCCATCGTCGCACGTACGTGTGTATACACGTGTTGCATCCATGGGTGTATACATATGTGTATACTCTCCTTGTGCTGCGCTCACGTGGTCTGTCATCAACATTGTGTGCAAGCAGATCCTGTATGGCAACCGCTCGGCAGCGTACCATCGCCTGAACAAGTTCCGCGAAGCGCTCGAAGACGCCGACGCTGCGGTCGAACTCGACGATTCGTGGGTCAAGGTACGTGTGTGTGTGTCTATGTGTATGAGAGACAATGTACCCTGAGCATCTCGGCTTATGCGCATCGAATGGCATTGTGATGCAACGGTGACGCATAGGGCCACTACCGGAGAGCGTGTGCGTTGGCGTCGCTCGCGCGCTACAGCGACTCAGCCGACGCGTTTGCCCGCGCATTCGCACTCTGTCCGACTGACACGAAGCTCGATGAGAAAGCGCACGAGATGCGCGCCAAGGCCGCAACGTCCACAAAGACGAAGTCGAAGAAGATGCAGGTGCCGCTGTCAGCTGCTACAGCTGGGCCGTCGCGACCGTCGCCAGCGCCCGCAACGTCGTTCACAAACGCCGCGCAGGTGCCGCCGGCCGGCAGTAGCGGAAGCATCCCAGCGCCACCCCCGGCGCTCGCGTCGTCGTCTGCGTCGTTCTCGGGGAGTATCATGGAGCGCGAGATCGTCGAGCGCGACGGTCCAGCGCCGACGCCTGTAGCGACAACAACAACCGCTTCGGTTGGCGCTGCGCCACCGCGCTCGCGATTTGCTGGCAACAACCCGAATGGCGACGTCGTGACGCTCCAGCCAGTCGGTGAACCGGTATGTCACTGCACATCTGCTGCTTGGCAATACGCACTGCTGGAGTGACGTACATTCATGCTGACACTTTCACACTCACTGTCGTTTGCGTCGCTGCTGCCATTAGGTGCCGGTGAAGCGCGTCTCACGCTTCAAAGCTGCACGCGCCGGTCGCTAGCGATGGCTGAAGCGCCAGTGCAGATGGCACGTACGACTCACTTGCTGCTCAGTAGGCTGTTAGACACAGCATCAGACACTTCGACATGCGAGCAGGACGCGCAGAGACGCGATATGAACGCAATGCACGCGCATCACACTGTTCGTTTCTCACTCGCGCTTTGTGTCTCTGTCGTTTCATACGCACACACGTGTATGGTGCGAGTCTGTCACTACTCGACACGCAGCAGACCACGAGGCACTGGATCTCTACAGTGTCGCCACTAACTACCAGTCGCCGCTGAATGCTGCACCAGCTTCCTTTGTGTCGCGCTGCTTGAGCTTCGCTGCGGCCTCGAGTGGCTTGAGCAGCGATGTCTCAAACAGCCGCACGTACTGCTTCATCGACGTCTTCTCCATCTCTATACATGCGCACACAACCAACCAACCAACCAATCAGACAGACAGACATCACGACGTCAGTACCAGCAGACGATCTCGTTCGCATGTCGTCGCCACGCAGCTCCATCAAGCGCTGCAATCGGTCCAAACACACACTCCGACGCACCTGACCCAACAGCGTCCGTTGCGCTCGCTTGGTTGAGTTCGTCCTGGAGCTGCCCGAGCGTCGGGACCGTGAACGGATCAAACGCCTCGATCGCATCAGCAGCTACTGGCACGCAGACGCGGCCGGTCTTGGGGTGCACCGCGAACGGGCTCTTGAGCAAGTGGTTCCGCTGCTTCGACACGTTCGCGTCGAGTCGCGGATACAGGTACGCGAGCACGATCTCAGCAACGCACGTGCGGAGCTCAAAGAGGTTGCGCTTGCGCTGGTCCGAGGCCGCCGATCGCTTGTTGTTTGCCTGGCCTTTTGCAACGATCTTGTCGACGCCGTCGACGAGCTCGCGCCACTTGTCGCGCGGACTCGAGTCGGTACTGCGCGCACTGCTCCAGCGCGTACTCAGCTGCGCGCGGAGGTCGTCGTCCGGGACCATGTCGAGCACTTTGGTCCAGTGCGTCGCGTCGCAGAACACGCCTTGGCCGTCGGGACCGAGCACGATGTCTTCAAACAACGGCTCAAGCAGTCGGTACGCGCGGCTGCCGTGACGTATACAGCCAACCAGTCAGTCAGTCAGTCAGATAGTCAGCCCATCAGTCCATCAGTCCATCCTATACGCACTCGAGTGACGGGTGCAGTGGATCCTTGAGATGTACTTTGCGCTTGGCGCTCTCGTTGCCCTCGACGAGCGAGAGGTACTGGACCACGGCTGTGCGCGCTTCGTTCGTGAGCGTCCGCGCGGCTTCGTCCGAGACCCAGCAGTGGATGCCACGGCGCCCCGAGTAGACCCACAGGATGTGGCGGAAGCCAAAGTCCTCGCGCAATGCGGCGTCCAAGACCTTGACAGCTGCGACCATGAACTGCCAGCACTTGGCGCAGATCGACGCGCCTTCGCAGCACGTGCGGATGTCGTCGTAGTCCGTGAGGTCAATGTCAAACACGAGCTCGCGCTCGTCCGGCACAAAGTCACTCGCGTTCACTTTGCCCTTGTCGGCCGGCGAGACCGAGAACACGGCGCCAATGTCGATCTTGAACGGCAGCGTCTTGCACATCGACGCTTTCATCTCGTCCGCGTTGTGAAACGCTTTGTAGCGGATGTACGTGTCGTTCTCGAGCGTGAACGACAGCTCGCGCCGAAAGAAGTACGACTCGCCTGTGCGTATGTGTTAGTCATACAGTCGGCAGTGTGGAGCTCGTGCAGAGTCATTCGCGTGCACGTACGTACCTCCGTCGTAGGTGAGCCACTTGGCCATTTGCTCGTATGGGAACAGACGGTCTGCGTACACAGAGTAGAGAGCCACGACATGAGCCGATGTGTACTCGAGGAGGACGCGGTTGCAGCCACCGCGATAGAATGCGGCATGTGCAGCGGATGTGTGTTGCATCTGTGTGGATGTGGATGTGTCGTCACATACCATAATAGAGCTGCAGCAGGTCGACAGAGAACTCTTCGCTCGCCATGGCTGTGGTCGCGTCGATCGCCGCACAACGTGGCAGCACGCAGAAGGAGGAAGATGCAGGCACTCGCGTGCAGGTGCAGATGGAGCAGTAGCAGTAGCAGCAGCTACAAGAG
>JAADWX010000308.1:0-27228 GCA_023336405.1 Globisporangium echinulatum | reverse complement strand
TCGACGTCGCAGGCAAGGCGTTCTGCCGCACGGACGACGACTGTTCGATCGCAAGCAACAAAACCAAGGTGAACACTGGCACGTGCGTCAAGAGTCGGTGCAAGTGCACTGGAACGTCCTGGACCGGTCCGCGCTGCACGAGCGCATTGAGCTCTGCGACAGGTAGCAACAGCACGCAGGCGTCATTCGGTCCGTCGTTTGCGGTCGCGGCCGTCACGTTTGGCTCGGTGCTGTTCCTTACGCTCATCGTGCTGGTCGTCAATGCACGCAAGAACCGCGTCGCGCTCGCGACAGCAAAGCGGCCGAAAGAACGACTTGCCGAGTCCAGTCCAAGTATTTCGCTGAGCGAGAGCGGCAGCAGACGCACGCTCGCAAGAGCCAGCGAAGTCGAGAACAAGCTCACGCTTGCACGAGGCAGCAGTCTCGTGTAGATAGACACTAGTACAATGTAGTGTACGCCTTTTGTTGAGTGTTCTGTATGAAACTAGTGATCGTATGTGGTCAACCTAGCATCGAAGACGAACCCATGTGAATCTGTACTTTACCTATTCGATAAAGTACGAAGCTGCAGTTCAACGACTTGTGTTTTCGCCACATTCGATTGAACAACCGAGAGGGAACATACACTCACGCACTCACGAGAAGGAGCGCGAGCATGTCGGACACAGAGAGCGAGCACGTAACAGCAGCACCGCCGAGCACGGCTGCAGCCGACTACCCGCGATGCGTTGTGTGCGGTGGATGGGGACTCGGACTCATCACGAACCCGCAAAAGATCTGCGCGCACTGCGCGAGGTAAGCACGCACGCGCGTTGTAGATGGCAGCGCCAACAGTATCGATGCATCGCGGTAGTAGCAATCGTCTCTATCGCACACATGTGCGCACAGCTACGTGCACACATTGACTTGCTGTGTGCTGTGCCACGTGTCGTATCGCCCCTCACATACACGCAGACAAACAAAAGCGTTCTTTGACCCAGCCGCGAACAGGTTTTGCGCCGACGAGGGCTTCGTGGACATCTCACCAGCAGCTGACGGCGGCGTGCTCAAAAAGGTCCTTCGCGAAGGCAAGGCGGGCAAGCGCTGGATCGAAGAGGGCTGTCCGACATTCGGTGCGTCGCCGCTATTACCCTTCCGCGTGCGTCCTGTATGACTGATAGTTCATCACTGACACTGGTCGTCGTTGTCGTGCGTGGACGGACACGACTCGCGCTCTTTCGCTCTGGGCTGAGCAGTGCAGTACATTGGTCGCCTAGACGACGGCTCGATCTTTGACACGACGTACGTATGCGATCGAGACTGGACGATGCATTGTGTCATGAGTCGTTACCTCACGCTCACGTTGTGTATCCATCGCCTGTCATGCAGCCGCGACATGGTTGACGGCAAGCATGTCGGTGGCACGGACGACCCATTCGAGTTCCAGCTCGGCCGAGGTTCGTGTGTGTACACCTACTTGCGTGTGGTTTGGCAAGCAGACGACTGCGTGCTCACGATGCACTGACGCACTGACTGACTCGTATATGTAAACGTCACAGAGAAGGTGATCAAGGGCTGGGACATTGGCGTCGCGACGATGTTGCCGGGTGAGCTTGCGCGGTTCATCATTGCACCCGAGTACGCGTATGGCGCCAAGGGCTTTGCACCAAAGGTGCGATTGTGTGCAGATGTGCGTCTGGTTTGCTTGCGAGATGATGGTGGTGCTGACGCTCGTAGCGTGTGTGCTTGCGTGCGCCCCGTACAGGTTGAGCCGGACGAGACGCTCGACTTTGAGATTGAGCTCATGAGCTTCAAGGTGCGTCCAACGTCTCCTACTTCATCGCTCACTCGCCGTGTGTCGCTGTGTGTTTATCATCGAGTAGCTCGCACTTGGCAAGCAACTGACGTCTATGTGATGCCTGTATGTGTGTTGGATGGACGTTGCTGCGAGTAGGAGCCGCTCCCGCGCTTCCCGACACAGGCTGAGCTCGCCGAGTCGCGGAAGAAGCAGTACGAAGAGGAGAAGAAGATGTACGAGGAGAACCCGCCGCCGTCGCTCGGTGCGTTGGTGCTGCTTGGGATCGTTGTTGGCTCAGACGTCGCTCGTGTCGGGACATGCAACGTGCTTACGCGCCGCGTGGTTCACTCGTTGCGTGGTGGTGCGCATGACCAGACGAGCGCATTGCAAGCGCGCTTAAGGCAAAAGAGAAGGGGAACGCGCTCGTTGCAGCCAAGGACTACGAAAAGGCCCAGAAGAAGTACGACTCGGTGCGTACTTTGTGGATGTGAGCTCGTTAAGTGCGCATTTACAACTAAACGCTTGATGATACATCGGTGTCGCAAGTCTGACGACCGCGCGCGCGGTGGCTCTCGTCTTTCTGCCTCGGTTGCTGCCGGTGACTGCTGCAGGGCTTTGTCCACATCTTCTTTGGCAAAGAAGAGCTTGAGATGCTCTCGGACGAGGACAAAGTGAAGCTCAACAGTGTCAAAGTACGTGCGCGTCGATAAACACGACCATCGCTGTTCTTGGCTGCTGTGCTTATGTGTGACACGCGATTGACTGTTATGGACAACGACGCGATGCGCAGCACGTGCTGTACCTGAACCGATCGCTGTGCAAGATCAAGCTCAACAAGATCGACGACGCGCTGTGGGACTGCGACCAGGTGCGGCTCGACTTACGCGACGACTCGCTTGCGTGTCTCGACGTGTCGTCGTCATATTGACAGCTGCATCATACACACATTCGTTTTTAGGCGATCCTGCTCGATGCGAGTAACGGCAAGGGCCACTTTCGCCGCGGCCTCGTGTTCATTGAGAAAGTCAAAGGCGAGCTCGCAAAGGAGGCGAGTGGCGAGTTCTGGATCCTCGACAAGGGCTACGAGTTTGCGAACGAGGCCGACAAGAGTCTCCAGAAAGCGCTCGAGCTGATCCCAAAAGCCGACGCCAAGTTTGCACACGCGCTCGCAGACCTCAAGCGCTGCCAGGTATGGACGTATGCGGGCTGCTGTGTTGGTCTGGGCATCTGGTCTTGCGAGTGTAGCGACTGACAGTGTGTCTGTTTGTATGTGTATGTGAGCAGGCGCTGCTGCACCAGTACTCGGCACAGTACAAAGCGGCCGAGAAGAAACTGTACAAAGAAAAGATCTTTGCGCGCATGGAGGCGAAGAACAAGGAGCTTCAGGCGCTCGAGAAGCGCAAGGCGCAGGAAGAGGAATTTGACGACATGCCGGCGCTCGAGTAAGAGTCCGACGTCATGCACGTTTGTTTGTGTTATCATGCGAGGGAGCCATTTGGCCATCAACACCAGCACAATGACTACACCCAGCACCAGCGCATGCTCATGCACATCGAGTCGCGTTGCGCAGAGTGTTTAGCGACATTGATGTGCCATGTACTTCATTTGCTTTGGGAATTTCGATTTTGTGATGTTCACATGCTAGCTAACTGACTATTTGTAAGCTAAATGTAATATACTACAAAACTATATGCAGCTGTCACTGATCAATAATTGGTTGATGCGTTTTGCGTTCAGACGCTCATAATTACGAAAATGTACATTAAAATGTGTGACTTGCAACAAGATCGCTTGAGCTACGTGGCAACGCATTTGCGGATCTGCGCACACAGCAGCAAAACTCCGCTCTCTCCCTCCTTCCCTCCCTCCGCTCTCGACCATGGCGTCTGGCACTGCGACCGTCAAGGCGGTGATCTCGGGCGACACACTCGTGCTCGTCGGCGCGGCCACGAACGGCCCGCCACCCGAGCTCGTGCTCACGCTCGCATCGCTGCAGGCGCCGCGGCTCGCGCGCTCCGCCGAGGCGTCGAACGAGGTGCGTACATGCCCTGCATGCGCTGCGACGATGCACGTTGTCTGCTTGCCAGTCACTAACAGAGTGCGCTATGTGTATACAATCGCTACGACAGCCGTACGCGTGGGCGAGCCGCGAGTTCCTCCGCAAGCTCGCGATCGGCAAAGTCGTGCGGTTCAAGGTCGAGTACCGCGTCAGTGCGATCAACCGCGACTTTGGGTCCGTGTGGCTGCCCGCGAACGCGCGTGGCGTCGAAGAGAACCTGTGCGTGATCGTCGCGCGCGAAGGCTTTGCAAAAGTCAAGACGCTCGAGCAGTCGCGCGACGGCGCGTGCGCGGACCACGAGAAGATGCTCAAGGTCGAAGAGGTCGCAATTGCGCAGAAGAAGGGCATGTACAAGGACACGGACGCGCTCGCAAACGCAACGGTCAAGTGGTCGGGCGCCGATACGGAAGCGTTGCTGGCCGAGTACAAGGGCAAGCTCGTTGCTGCCGTTGTCGAGTCGGTCCGCGACGGCGCCGCGATGCGCGTGATCCTGCGGCCGACGATGCAGATCCTCAACTTTGGCCTCGCAGGCGTCCAGTGTCCGCGCATGGGACCACCGGCATCCGCTGTTACAGCGGCCGCTGGAGCACCTGACCAACAACAACAGCCAGCAGGTCCAGCGCCGCATGCGCGCGAAGCCAAGCACTTTACCGAGATGCGATTGCTCCACCGTGACGTCGAGCTCAAGCTCGAAGGCGTCGACAAGTACGGGAACCTGTACGGCAGCGTCGTGCACAGCTCGGGGCGGAACATCAGCGTCGAGCTCTTGAAAGCTGGCTTGGCTAAGATGGCGGACTGGAGCAGTGCGTTCACTGGCGCCGCAGCGCGCACCGCGATGCGTAACGCCGAGAAAGAGGCGAAAGCCGCCAAGCTCAGAGTGTGGCGCGACTACGAAGCGCCAGTGCTGCAAACCGACAAGCACTTGAACGCTGTTGTCGTTGAAGTCATCAGTGGCGACTGCATTGTTGTGTATGTACCGGCCAAGGCCGAAGAGAAACGGATCTATCTGTCGTCACTGCGGGCGCCGCGACTCGGGAACGCGCGACGCAACGAGCCGAATGCGCCGTATGCGATGGACGCGAAGGAGTTTCTACGCATGCGCGCGATCGGCAAGAGCGTGACAGTCGAAGTCGAGTACGAAAAGGCGAATCCAGCGCTTGGTGACAACGCACTCATGACGTTTGCGAGCGTGTTGCTCGAACCGACTGCTGCAAAGAAGGCGGCGACCCCAACCGCCAAGGGTGCGAACCTCGCAGTTGACATCGTAGCTGCTGGCTTGGCGGAAGTCGTGCGGCACCGCCCGGACGAAGAAAAGTCGGCGTACTACGACGACCTCGTGACCGCCGAGACGAAAGCGCAGAGCCAGAAGAAAGGCATGCACTCGGGCAAAGACGCACCACCAGAGCGTCGGTTCACGGACCTGTGCTTTGACGCAACAAAGGCAAAGCAGTACCTCCCGTTCCTCACGCGTGAGAAGACGACACGGGCCGTCGTTGAGTACATCTACTCGGCGACGCGCGTCAAGCTATTCATCCCAAAGGAGAACTGTATGCTCAACTTTGTCGTCGCGGGCATCAAATGCCCGCAGCCGACCAAGTTTGCTGGCCACGGCGTTGTCTCTGCGCCGGCTGAACCGTTCGGTGAAGTCGCCAAGATGTTTACAAAGCGTGCGATCATGCAACGCAACGTCGTCGTTGAGATCGAAGACATGGACCGCGGCGGCAATGCGTTTGGACCGCTCTATATTGGGAGTAACGCCAAGGACGACAAGAGCAACTTTGGCGCGCAGCTCCTTGCTGAAGGCCTTGCGTGGGTCGATGCGTTCTCGGTCGAGCGCACAAACAACGCGGCGCTGCTTCAGCGGACCGAGGAAGCTGCCAAGGCGGCCAAGAAGAACTACTGGAAGACGTACGACGCAACTGCTGCGAAATCGGCACAGGCTACTATTCAGAGCAAATCGGCCGACGATGTTCTATCGGTTGTCAAGCTGTCGGAGATCGTGGATGCCACGCATCTGTTTATCCAAAACCACGCGGACCGGACGTGCAAGCAAGTCGAAGAGCTGATGAAAGAGTTCACGCGGCTCCACGGACCGACTGGGAAAGCGTTTGAAGTGCGGCGTAACGGCATCTGCGCCGGTCTGTTTGACGACGGCAACGGGCCATTGTGGAACCGCGCCAAGGTCGAGGCGGTCTACCCCGATGGGAGTGCGCGCTTGCGGTTCATTGACTATGGCAACGTAGCGACGGTCGCGCCGAACCGCTTGCGGCCGCTCGATGCAAACGTCGTGCAGTTCCCGCCGCAGGCCAAGGAGTGCGTGCTCGCATTCATCAAACCGCTCGGTGCGACCGACGAGTTTGGCCACGACGCCGCGCAGCAGCTTGGAGAGCTCGCGTGGGGTCACACGCTGTCGGCGCGCGTCCATGGTGTTGACGACCAGAATCGTCTCAAGATATCTCTCTACAAGAACAACAAGAGCGTCGCTGAGAGTCTTGTCGAAGCAGGTCTGCTGCGTACCGACCGCAGAGCAATCAAGACGGCTGCATCGTACCAACAAGCAGTCGTTGACGGCCTTGTGAAGGCCCAGGACGCAGCGAAGAAGAAGCGCGTGTGCATGTGGCAGTACGGCGACGTCGAGTCAGACGACGAGTGATGATGTCGTGCGAGTGCGCATACTGTAACGCGTTGTGTTGCCAGTCGTAGTAGTAGTGCCTCGGATGCCGACTGAAGGCGTGAGTTACGTAGCTCGTTCGTACCTCTTCCGATCTCCTCATTTCATGTGTACAGTGCACCACCATTCATCTGTCAATCGATCGTCACAGTGTTGGCTTTGCAACGTTGTTGCTATATGAAAGAGGTACGCGTAGAATGTTGAGGTGCATGGTAGTGCGGAGGAAGCACAGTGCGAATGCGTCAGTCGCGGGCGTGGCATCTTTTGACAATGGCCGCTGCACGATGAAATGGCACACAAGCGCCTTTGACACGTTGTGTTGGATAGTTCGATCAAGGACGACGCACAAGCAAGCAAGCGTCTGACTCGTGTGAAGACATAGCGCTCACTCGCTCGCTCGCTGCCTCATTGTGCGCTTGTCTGGGCGAGCCAGCAAGCAGAAGGAGCAGCGCGAGGTTGGTGTTGCTAACACTGATCGTCGCACACTCACAAGTCGCGCGCGTCAGGCTCTTTCTTGCCTTAGCAAGACCTCTTTATCGTGATCGTCTACAATGTAATTGCCTTACTCAGATGATGCAAATTGCAAGTAGTCTTCGATGATCTTACGATTCTATTCCCTGCAGTAGATAATACATGCTTTGTGGCTGGGATGCCATATTCCCTCGGTCGAGTGACAGTCGGTAGTTACTTGAGAAGCAGCTTGCGAGTCGAGAGAAGGGCAGAGGAAGCAGAAGAAACCAATTTCGCGCGAAGTCGCCACTTGCCTCCGCCCACCCGCTCACTCGTTGTCGGTCGCTATCGCCACCTTCTTCGGACAACAGGTGCGTCTACGTGTGTCGGTATCTGTGTCTCGAGGGTGCGCGCGTGCTCACGCACTGCTGCGACTGCTCCCTCCCCTCCCTATTCCACACTCGATAGCCCCCACCATCGGGACGCTCGCTGGTGTGATCGGTCGACCAAAAAGATATTGCTCGTCGAGCGGTCGAGTCACTGGATCTGCTTGCGCTTTGCGTTGCAACTGCACACACGCACGCATACGCGTACACGCATAAGCGCACGTGCAGACGTTTGCGTCGATTGGAATCGGCGCACGTGCTTGGTCATTCGCTCGATTGCTTGAGCGGCCGCGAGGGAGGGAGAGTAGTAGCTGTAGCGGCGTAGGTCTCGACTGCAACGCATTGCGCCAATCCATCCGTATCCACACACGTACGTGTGCTGACGTGAATCGTACATGAACGTACAGCAGCAGCGTCGCGACTCGGACGAGGCTCGTAACGTGTCGCCAGCAGACGCAACTGCAATCGACGCGAGCACTCGAGCCGACATACAGCCGACTGCTTTGCTCTCTACAACCGACGCGACTACGTCGTTCAAGCGCCGGCGCGGCGACACAGGCGTCAGCATCCCAGTCAGCAGTGCTGACCACACGAGTCCGTCGTCGTCTGCGACCAGCAACAAACTCTCGAGCCGCACACGACCGTCGCTCTTGCAGTGCGTCGTGACTGCGACTGCTGTCACAGGCGACACCAACAATCCGATCCTCGCAGCACTCGGCGGAACGCCGCGATCGTCAGCAGCTGCAGCGAGCGCTGCGCTACCCGAGCCAGACGCGTTCGATCTCGACGCGAGCACATCGACTGCACTAGCACCAGCTCTAGTAGCTCCACCAGCACCAATAGCCAGTATGGCGACAAACGACCGGAACGTCACAGCGCTGACAGCAGCAGGCGCCAATGCTGCTGCGCACACGATCGGCTCAAAGCGCAAGCGCGCGAGCGACGACTTTGCAGCAGCCGCAACCAGTAGCAGCAGCAGCAGCGCCAACAAGCCTGCATTTGTTACAAGTTCTACATTTGTTGCAAACGCCGAATTTGGTACAAAGTCGGAATATGTTGCGTACGCGCGCGAGCACATCCACAGTCAAGAGGTCGGTGACGACGGCTTCTCGATCGATCCGTCGGACCGCGCCGTTGAACACCGTGCGAACAAGCTCGTGCGGCGCGAGATCCTGATCGCGTCGCCTGCTGCAAACGACGACGACGACTGGGACGGCACTTCGCACGATCCAACGTCATCATCCTCGATGCTGGCGTCGGCCGATGCTGAAGACATCAAGCCAGCTGAGCACTTTGACATGCAGCCAGTCGACATGATCCTCCACGTCTTTTCGTTCCTCGTGTCGACCGAAGACTTTCTGAACATGGCGCAAGTCTCGAAGCGCTGGCGCGAACTCACGAGCCGTCGGTCGCTCTGCCGTGCGCTACCGAGTACATTGGCGGACGGGTCCGTGAACTGGCTCAATTTCCAGAACCTCGGGATCAAGAACAAAGGCACGGAAGGCACGTGTTTCAAGTGCCATCAGCGCTCGACTGGCAAGATCTTGGCCATGAAGAAAGCGCGTGTGTTCCCCAAGGTATGTGGCTGGCTGGATCAAATGGCTTCCTGGGAGTCATTTTGATATATGCGGACTGACTCGATGTTGATCTTGATCTATCCATACATATGTAGGGCGAGGGCGTGCCGTACTACATGCTCCGCGAGCTTGCGGTGCTCAAAGGCATCAAGCACGACCACATTGCGTCGCTCGAGATGATCAGTCTCGCAAAAGACGAGCTCCACGTCTTCTTTCCGTACGTCGACAAGACGCTCCACGAGATCATCAACCCGACCGGCGACCCAAATGGCGGCCGCACGTTGCCGGAACCAGTGGTACGAGTCGTACTGATATGCATAGAGAAGCATGCTATACGCGCGACGTCTTCATTGGTTTGACTTGGTCTTTGTATGTAGATCCGCCGGCTGCTGCACCAGTTGCTCGATGCGATCGCGTACTGCCACCGCCGCGGCGTGCTCCACCGGAACCTCAAGCCGAAGCACCTGCTGATCAAGACATCGAACCCCGACACACTCGGTGCGTCCTATACATCTGTATATATATATATATGTGAGACACTCAGCAAACGACTGGCTACTGACAGTGTTTCATTCGTATTCGCTAGATGACTCGGTGTTACAAATCTCGGACTTTGCACTCGTACGGGCGACGGGTATCCCACGACGGACGTACACGATGGAGGTTGTGACGCTCTGGTACCGCCCGCCAGAGATCCTCATGGGCGTGCGCGGGTACTCGTCAGCAGTCGACATTTGGTCGGTCGGCTGCATCTTTGCCGAGATGGCACAGGGCAAGCCGCTGTTCACTGGCATCTCGGAGATCGACCAGCTCTTCCAGATCTTTAGCAAACTGTCGACACCAACAGCTGAGACCTGGCCCGGCTTTGCGTCGCTCCCGAACTATCACTTTGCGTTCCCGAACTGGAAGCGCCGGCCGCTCTCGCGGCTGTTTCCAGCGATCTCGGACCTCGGGATCGATCTGCTCACAAAGTTGCTCGTGTACAATCCGGACCAGCGCATCTCGGCTGAAGACGCTTTGCGCCATCCGTACTTTTCAGACGTGACAGTTGGCCACGCACTCGTGCCGCGCATCCCGATGGATGAGATGAGCTATGGGTTAGCGCGGACGCGCGCAACGCGGACGCCCGAGCACGTGGAGCTGTTTCACGCGTACTTGCGCCAGACCGAAGTCGAGTCGTGGAAAGAGATCAAGTATTTAAGGTACGTGTATACGTGAGTGGGTGTCTACGTGTCGACATGGGACGATCCGACAGTCACTCACACTGGCTGTTTACGCACGTATAGCCGACAGAAGACGCTGCGTCCAGCGCACCGGTCGATGCTCGTCGACTGGCTCATTGAAGGTGCGTGGCAGTGTATACTCGCATGTAATTGGTATGCACTTGTATAGTGAAGGCGCTGACAGTGTTGCGCTTTGTGTATACTTGTGTATGCCTCCAGTCGTCGACGTGTTTGAGATGTGTCTCCGTACGGCGTTCCTCGCAGTCAACTACACGGACCGGTTCCTCGACATTGTCATGGTGAAGAAGACGCGGTTCCAGTTGCTCGGGGCGACGTGCTTGCATGTCGCATCGAAGTGCGAAGACGTGTCGTACATTGGCGTCGAAGACCTCGCGATGTGCGCCGACAACGTGTATACATCGGCGGAAGTGCTCAAGATGGAGGAGAAGCTGCTCAACACGCTCAACTTTACGCTCTCGGTGCCGACTGGTGCGTCTGTCTGTCTGTCTGTGTCTTTGTCTGTCTCTCTGTCTCGAACCGAGCACAGCGCGTACTGACCTGTATGTATACTGTACGCATACGATGTGTATACTTATGTGTGTACTCCAGCGTTGGATTTTCTCAACATCTACCAGCGCATGATCCCACCGATCCAGAAGAAGACGTCGATGCTTGCGCACTATTTGCTCGAACTGGCTCTCCAAGAGTACCAGTTTCTCAAGTACTTGCCATCGGTCGTTGCGACGTGCTGTCTCTCGATGGCGATGTACACAGTCGACGGCTTCCCAATGGTATGTATATACGAACATTTGTATACTGGACTGGCTCATATGGCTACTGACACCGCTTACTTGCTACTGTTACAAATAGACAAAAGAGCTCGCTGACGCGTGTCGCTACAGCTGGAGTGACCTCAAGGACTGCATGGCCGAGCTCCAGACGCTCTACTCGAGCTCGCCGACGAACAACCTCGCCGTGATCAAGAAGCGCTACTCGAAAGCTGAGCGGTGCCAAGTTGCAGCCGTGCTGCCACCGACGACGTTCAACATGGCGTTCTAAGTGTGTTGTATTAGAAGACGAAAGAGTCCGACGACTGGTAGTAATGGTAGGAGGTACGTACGGAGGTGGATGGAGGGAACGGCAGGGATGGATCAGCTTGCGTGGATGACGCTGCTGGCGCCACCTCTGCATGCACGGACGTTCGCGTTGCACAACAAACACATACACGCAGACTTGATGCGTCCCTCACGTCCCAGTCATTCGATCGCATTCGCTTCTCGATGCTTCGATTGCTAAAAGTGTGCTTTGTGAAAGAGTATTTCAAAAATCGAGTGATCCACCGAACTATTTGCGCGAATGTCATGATCAAACATATACTAAAACTAGTATGTGTAACAAACCGTTTCGCAGAGCAAATTTGATCTCGCAGTACTCTGAGATGTCCAAAAATCAATTCCTGACATTTCAAGATTTGCTGAAAAGGGGGCAGTTGGTTGTCGTTGCAGCAAAGCAAATCGCATCATCCTCGAGAAGCCGCCGCTGTCGTCGCGATGAGCAACTACGCGCACCGCTACAGCAGCAGCAGTTCCGGCGCGGCTGCCGGCGCTGCCGACGTCAATGCTACATTCGATGCGTTTGATGAGCAGCACCACCACGCGTACCTGCAGACGCAAGCCGGTGGCGAGTCGCAGATGTTCCAGACCCAGGCGTCGCAGGCGTCCATGTACGCGTTTGTCGACCCGTCGGACGACCTGCCGCTCACGCAGCAGCCGCACGACAGCAATGGCGCAGCGCCTACGTACGACTTTTACGACCACTACCAGTCGCAATCCCAAACGCAAACGCACGCCGGTGCATCGCTACTGCAGCCGCCGATGCAGTCGCATGGCGCAGACAGTCCGTTCTCAGGCGTCGGCCTCGGTGCATTCAACCACCACCATACCGACCCGACCAGCAGCTCGACCTCGGCAGCATTCCAGAGCCAGCTCGACGACGCAACGTCCACGATCGACGACTTCCAGCACCTCACGTTTGACGAAACCGGCGACGACGACAACGCACTCGACTACACGTCAACCGAACTCCCGACGCACGCGTGCGCGTACTGCGGGTTGCACGACCCCGCGTCGGTTGTCAAGTGCGTCGCGACCGACAAGTGGTTCTGCAACGCGCGCGGGAACACGTCGGGGTCGCACATCATCCAGCACCTCGTGCGGAGCAAGAACAAAGAGGTTGCGCTCCACCCCGCGTCGCCGCTCGGTGAGACCGTGCTCGAGTGCTACAACTGCGGGAGCCGCAACGTCTTTTTGCTTGGCTTCATCCCCGCGAAACAGGACGCGGTCGTTGTGCTGCTGTGTCGCGACCCGTGTCTCCAGTTGAATGCGCTGAAAGACCTGAGCTGGGACATGTCGCAGTGGCTCCCGTTGATCGACGACCGGTCGTTTTTGCCGTGGCTCGTGAACGTCCCGACCGAGCACGAGCAGCTCCGTGCACGGCAGATCACGTCGACGCAGATCGCGAAGCTCGAAGAGCTCTGGCGCGACAACCCACTCGCGGTTGTCGCCGACCTCGATCGCCCCGGTGTCGACGACGACCCAATGGAGGTCATCCCCAAGTACGAGGACGGCTACCAGTACCAAAACATCTTTGGTCCGCTCGTGAAGATCGAGTCGGACTACGACCGGAAGATGAAAGAGGCGCAGACACAGGACAACGTGAGCGTGCGCTGGGACACGGGGCTCAACAAGAAGCGCACGGCGATCTTTACGAGCAGCCGCCCCGAGACCGACTTGCGACTCGTTGCAGGCGACGAGATCCGTTTGCGGCTCGGACCGACGGCAGCGATGCTCTATGGCCGCGACTGGGAGAGTAGCGGCCACGTACTACGCCTTGACGAGTCGGAAGTGACGCTCGAGATGAGGTCGTCGGTTGTCCCAATCGAGATTGCAGACGGCTACCTCGTCGACTTTGTCTGGAAAGCGACGTCGTTTGATCGCATGCAAGCTGCGCTCAAGACGTTTGCAGTCGACGATACGTCGCTCACGGGCTACCTCTACCACAAGATCTTGGGCCACGACGTCGAGACGCAAGCGTTGCGCGTCCCGCGGTCGCTCGCGGGATCGACTACGATTGGCGCACCAGGCCTCCCAGAGCTCAACCCGCCGCAGATGGATGCCGTGCGTGGCGTGCTGTCGCAGCCGCTGAGTCTCATCCAAGGCCCACCGGGCACAGGCAAGACCGTGACGTCAGCAGCGATCGTGTTTTACATGGCGAAGCAGAACATGGGCCAAGTGCTCGTGACTGCGCCGAGCAACATTGCTGTTGATCATCTCACGGCCAAGATTAGCGCAACGGGTCTCAAGGTCGTGCGGCTCGCTGCGAAGAGCCGCGAAGCCGTCGCGTCGACGGTCGAACACCTGTCGCTTCACGCGATGATCAAGTCGCTCGACTCGCCCGACAAAGCCGACTTGCGCAAGCTCACGCAGCTCAAGGACGACCAGGGCGAGCTGTCGTCGCAGGATGAGAAGCGCTTCAAAGCGCTCAAGCGCCAGGCCGAGCGCGAGTTGCTGCAGGCCGCCGATGTGATCTGCACGACGTGCGTTGGTGCCGGCGACCCGCGACTGTCAAACTTTCGGTTCCGCCAGGTCCTGATCGACGAAGCGACGCAAGCGACCGAGCCCGAGTGCTTGATCCCGATCGTCCAGGGCGCGAAACACGTCGTGATGGTCGGCGACCACTGTCAATTGGGACCAGTTGTCATGAACAAGAAAGCAGCAGCGGCAGGGCTCAAGCAGTCGCTCTTTGATCGGCTGCTGACGCTCGACCATCGGCCGTTCCGTCTTCGGGTTCAGTACCGCATGCACCCGTGTCTGTCCGAGTTCCCATCAAACACGTTCTACGACGGCGAGCTTCAGAACGGCGTCGGCGCGTCCGAGCGCGAGCTCCGGAACGTCGACTTTCCGTGGCCGAATCCGAGTCGCCCGACGTTCTTTTACATCTGCTTGGGTGCTGAAGAGATCAGTTCGAGCGGCACGAGCTACTTGAACCGCACCGAGGCGAGCAACGTCGAAAAGATCGTGACGACGTTCTTGAGAGCTGGCGTGTTGCCATCTCAGATTGGCGTGATCACGCCGTACGAAGGCCAGCGCGCGTACGTTGTCAACTATATGCAGCGCAACGGCGCGATGCGCACGCAGCTGTACAAAGACGTCGAAGTCGCGAGCGTCGATTCGTTCCAGGGCCGCGAGAAGGACGTGATCATCCTGTCGTGTGTCCGGTCGAACGAGAACCAGGGCATTGGGTTCCTAAGTGACGCACGGCGCCTCAATGTGGCACTCACTCGTGCCAAATACGGTGTCATTGTGCTTGGGAACCCGCGGGTGTTGGCCAAGCAAGAGCTCTGGCATCGCCTATTGAACCATTACAGAGACAACGACCTCGTGATGGAAGGACCGCTGAACAACCTCCAGACGTCATTCATGCAGTTCCCAGCGCTCAAGCCACGCCGTGGGTTACGGGCGAGTGGGACTGCGAGTGTCCGGCAGCGAGAGCCAGCGCCGCCGCTCGACTCGCGCTTTGACCCGCGCTACGACCAGGGAGGTAGCGACGACAGTGCTGGAACGGCCAATGGCCATGGCTTTGGGCTGCCACCTGCTGGTCCGCACCGCTACGGCGCGGCTCAGCAGCAGTCGCGCGGTTCTGGTAGCCAGTCGCGCCGTACGAGCAGCTACAGTGGCATTGGACCGCTCACGCAGGATGGCCTGACGCAGTCGACCGCCGCGCTCGGTCTCGACGACAATGGGCCGTTCACGCAAGCCGCGCAGACGCAATCGTTCAGTCAGTACTCGACTGCTGACAAGATGTTTGGTGGGTTCATGTCGCAGGACGCGTATGCGTTTGGTAGCGACGACTACAAGTCACAGCAGACGCAGACGCAGCAGCACGCACCGATGTCGCAGGATGCGCGACTTGGCAGCGACTTTTATTAAGTCGACTGAGTGGAGGCGACTGGGCGAAGCACTGGCATTGGCCGTTTTGGTCGTGTCTGCGATGCTGTGCTGCGCGCGTCGAATCGAGTGAAGACGCACGACCTGCCGAGGCGGCGAACTGTACGTTGCGCCAGCGGCTCTACAGCTACCGACGCACTACTGTCGGTTCCGAATCGCCAGCAGCAGCAGCAGCAGCAGCAAACGCGTGTGTGGATGCCGATCGCGTCGACTTGGTCACTGCAGCCGACTCGAGACTCGGCTGTCGAGTGTTGCGCCTGCTGCTGGATCTTTGAAGACGCGCGATGCAGTCTATCGGGTTCGCTGGCCAGTGCGCTGATGCTGACGCGCCGACGCTTGCGCTTGTAGTTGTGCGTGCGTGTTTTTGAGCAGCGACGCGCAACTGCAGTAGCTGCTCGATGAGGACGGTACTCGCTCGGCGGTTGGAGGATTGCAGTGCGGTCGAACAAGCACGTTGGCGCCGCCTAGCTCGCTTCGCTTTCGCGTCTCGGATCGATTGCGAATGCCGAGAGGCTTGTGCATACGAGTCCAGCGGTTCGATTGTGTAGAGCGAGTTGCGACGCTTTGGCAGTTTATGCAGGTCGCTCTCGACCAATCCCTGAGGAGTACATCGCGTTTGCATGTTCGCTGCTGTCGCTCGTGTTGTTGGCGATGTCGGTGTCATTGACCATTGCGACGGAATCTGGCGATGCGATTGATCGCCATTGATGATCGGTCATGTGGTTTGCACGGTGGACTTTTCGTATTGCTTTTGTATGACTAATGTCCACTGTGAAACGCACCCACTTGCACTTGAGCGAGCCAAACCAATCGCAGATCGGAATCACGCTGCTCACATACATCATCCTGCTGCGACTCGAGCCGGCACTGCGCACGCACAAGCATGTCGTTCACTATCGAGCTCTTTGCAGTCGAAGGGAAGCTGCTGCCGCTGGCGCATGAGGACGAGCTCTTTATCCTCGAGCGCGCAAAAGTGTCGTTCCAGACAACCGCTAGCGGGTGCGTATGTGCGTAGCGCGCATGTGTTGCTGCAGACTGCTGCAGAGCATGGATGGCAGACGATCGGGTCATGCACTCGCACTCACGTCTGCACTCACACACGACAGCAACAAGTTCAAAGGCAAAGGCCGCGTGTACTGCACGACGCAGCGCATCATCTTTGTCGCCGAGAAAGGATCGATGCAGCACGGCCTCTTCTTCGAAGCATTTGTGCGTCTCGACTGTCATGTGTGTCGATCGATCGATGCGCATACAGCCAATGCTCGTGCACGCGCTGACATAGCGCTCTTGCACTGTGCGTATATGTGTACGTGGCTCACACTAGGAGATCCCACTCGCAGCGATGACAGATGAGAAGTTTAACCAGCCGATCTTTGGCGCCTGCAGCATCTCGGGACTCGTTGCGCCGGTGCGTTGATGACCATCAGCCAGTCAGTAGTAGTAGCACTGCGAATGCGCGCTGTCGCTCACATGACTCGTTCGCATAGAGCGAGCAGTCGGTAGGTGACGCGAAGCTCGCGTGGAAGGTCATATTTGACAACGGCGGCACGGGCGTCGTGCTCCCCGTGTTCCTCAAGCTGCTCGAGAAGCGCAAGCGACAAGGTGCGTGCACACGAGTACTATTGAGCGCATCGTGATGGTATGTGCTTGACGCCTGTGTGTGATTGTGTGGTAGAGATCATCGACATGAACTTTGTGCAGAGCCAGAAGCGCGCGTTCGTCGACCCGAACGACCCAACAGTCATCTACATTGCGCAGCCTGTGAAACCGAATGGGAGCACGACGCGCTCGACGTGATGTGCTCTATCGCTTGGTGCGCACGCTGTCTACAGCAGCCGCAGAGAGAGGATGAATACATACATACACACACACACCTGCGTGTGGTGGCGTCGTCTTTGCCAGCACGATTGGGAAGGCGCTTGCAACCCACAGCTGCCTAAACACAACAACCCAAGTCTGGCTGGTTGCGAGCCAGCACAAGAACAAGAACAAGATTTTGCTGTGTTGTGCAACACTGCAGTTGCCTCAATAACCACGCATTGCAATGGCAACAGACAGCAACGCGCAACGATCGTGCAAGTGTGCGCTGCAAGGCGTCGTTGCAGTACTTTGAAGTGCCTGTGAGCAGCAGCTGACAAGATGCAACATGTGGTTGCAGATACGTTTTGCCTGTCCTAATAACTTGCACTGTAGTTTCCCTCGTACTTAGTCGGATCAACGCAAATCGAGCAAGCGCACGCAATTGGACAACGTGTGATTGACAATCGATCGCGCAACGACAACGCGAGTCAGTCGTAGCAACGTACCAGAAGCACAGGACAGACGCTCGAGCACCACATCTTGCCAAGCAGCCACAGTGGCCAGACAAGTGATCTTGCACGCGTGCACCGACATACCCACGCATATCGGCTCTCTCTCGACGCACATCCACAGCAACAGAATCTCGGTATCCCTTCCAACAACACTCACTCGCACGTGCAGCAGCAACACCCACGCGCTCTTTCTGCACCGACCTTGACCTCTCGGTGGCGTTGCACACGCACGCGAACGAGAACGAAAGCGCGACACCAAGAGCTCACATTCACATACACATACACACACCGCACCTCGAACTGCACGATGAGCAGCTGGGACGGACGCTGCCGACAGTGCCGTCGGCTCATGTCGACGTGCAGCTGCCATTTAGCGACCGAACAGACCCACCACGCAAACGGACTCAAGACCTGCGACTATCTCGTGTACGTGCGCGCTGTGTATACGATGTTCGATAGAGCACACGAATGGACACAACGACTGATCGCTTGACTGTCTGTCTGAATGACTGCGTGTCTTGACAGACCGATGCCGTTCGAGCACGGCAAGCGCCACCTCTTTGAGACGCTGAAAGAGCGCCACCCACTGCGTGCGCAAGTGCTTTTGCCGATCTACAGTGCAGGCGAGTTGCGACCGCACGAGCGCGCACATATGCAGCCGACGCACCGCAAGCCGAGCAGCTACAGCAGCAATAGCAGTCGAGCGCATCGCGTGTCGTCGCGCATGCGGCCATCGGCAACACCAGCGACGTCGTCGATGCCAACGCCATCGAGTCGCATCGCCGATCCATCAGCGGCCACGCTGTCGTCGTCGTCGTCGGTGCATCGGCACTCGTCGCCCGTGGCGTCACGACAATCGAGCGCTGCAGCAGCAGCAGCAGCGCCGTTGCCTGCGAGTCGCTCGGACCCGACGGCGATTCGGCGCCATCAAGCACAGAGCCACCCAGTTAGCAGCAGTAGTAGATCGACAAGACGGACAGCGCAAGTGCCGGAAGATCCGCGGTACTACGCGCCGATGGGGTCACGCCACGCCAACGGCAAAGCACCAGAGATAGACGGCGACGACGACTATTCGATGATGGTGTTTGAGTTGTGACTGCCGAGGTGTGTGCTAGAAGCGAGCGAGGTAGGAGCAGTCGAGACAGCATGTGGAGCCGCGCGTCTCGGATTGCATCAGTCTGCGTCACGAAGTGCATCGTCGAGCTGATTCGGGACTGGGTGTAGTTGTAATAAAATGTCGTTGAAATCGTTGTGTCAGATGATAGGACATCATGACGTATTCACGTACCGTATCTTATGTAAATACGACTACTCAATTTATTCTTGCTGCTCTACATCGTGTTAAGACGCGTACAGTATGTATTATAGTTATTTTGTTCATAGTATGCACGGATAATGCAAAAATGAATGATTACGTTAAACATATTCTTTCTTGATTCACTACTATAATCACATTCGGTCCACTATTGTTTCATGCCGTATCAGTCAGATCGATGCTCGGATCTCATGTTTGGCATATATTTACCTGTAATGAGAATGTATATATCAATTTTGCGCGGGAAACGCAGCCTTCTGTTTGTCATGACATGACGAATGAAAGGGTTGCCTTGCAGCTGATGCGAAAGCAACCAACTCCAAGCATCGCAACGCAAAGGCAACACGCGCACTCCGACACCCGCGACGGCATCAACAAGTTCACACGAACAGCACAATGGCGTCCGTCGACGTGACGCCACCGCCGCGTCGCACGCGCGCCGTCACGGCTGCGAAGCGTGCAGCGCTGGCGACCAAGCGCATGGGCTGTGAGAGCTCGATCGCTCTCACGCCGCTGCCATCGCAGCCGCAACAACAACAACAACAGCAGCAGCAGCGCACGTCGCAAGCCGCTGTGACGAGCAAGCACGATGCGCACAAAGACGCAGATCGCGGCGAACCAGACGGTGAGCACACTACAGATAGTGACGGCGACGTGGAAACTGCTGTTGCGACTCGGCGCAACGAGCCGAGCCGCGGACGTCACCCCCGACCGAGCGGCGCGGCCATTACGAGTGCGCGGCGGTCGCTCGGCAGTCGCACGTCCGAACAGCGACGGCAGCATGCCGAACTCGCGCAGTCGGTGCTTGCAGGCGGGTACATTGCGCATGCCGGCAAGAGCGTACCTGAGCTCGCGCGGCGGCTGCAGCACACGTACGCAGTCCTGCAGCGCGTCGCAAACCACGAGCAGCAGCAGCATGGCGACGAAGCCAGCAGCAATGGTAATGTGGATGCTGACAGAAACACAACCAACGCATCGCTTGCACAGCTGCGGCTCGTATGCATCGACTTGCTGCACGAGCCTGTGCTCGCGAGCGACGATCCGCTCGTGCAGTCGCTCGCAGCGTGCTGTTTCGCCGAGCTGTTGCGCGCGCGCGCGCCGCAGTCGCCGTTCGCAACCGACGAAGAGCTGTTTGACGCATTCCAGCTCATCGTCGAGCAGCTGCGGCTGCTGGCCGAGACGGGCGCCGAGAGCGCCGACGCGGCAAGCGCAGCGCATCGCGTGCAGCTGCTTGAGAGCCTCGCGAGCGCGCGGTCGTGCACGCTGCTGGTGGGCAACGACTTTCGCGTCGATAGCGCGGACGATGTGCTGCTCGTGCAGCTCTTCCGCGCGCTCTTTGACGCGCTCCAGCCGACGCACTCGCGCCACATCCAAGAGCTCATGGTCGCTGTACTCGCAGCGTGCCTCGACGAGCTTGATATGATCGACCAGCCGCTGCTCGACGTCATCCTCACGCCGCTGGTGCGTGCACGGCCGAGCGACGCGGTAGCAGACGGTGCAGCTGCGCGCGGCGCGTACTATATGGCGCAGGAGCTCATTCGCCGCTCGAGCGAGCAGCTCGAAGGACCGCTCGCGCACTTTTTCAACAGCGTACTCGCCGACGCATCGGTCACGTCTGCAGCAGCCAGCAGCGCGCTGTCGGCATCGGCAGCAGCGCCGTCGGCGCTCAAAGAACACGTTTACGCGCTCATCTACGAAGTGCACTGCGCGCTTGCGTCGTTGGTGCTGCCCGTGCTCCCGAGCGTATGTCTCCAGCTCCAGGTCGACGAAGTCGCGACGCGCGCCGAGGCCGTCGCGCTCCTCGCAAGGCTCTTTGCGTCGCGCCGCGCCGCATACGCGACCGATCACGTCAAGAGCTTCCGCGACTTCCTCGGCCGCTTCCGCGACGCCAACACCGAGATCCGACTGCAGATGGTGCAGGCGTGTGCAGTCGTGTGGACGCGCCAGCCCACGCTCAGCGCGGCGCTCGAGCCCGAGTTCGTCGCGCGGCTGAGCGATCCCGAGTGGGAAGTGCGTCGCGCGGTCGTGCACGCGCTGTGCGACCTCGCCGCGACCGACCTCACGCTCGTGAGTTACGACGCGCTGCGTGCCGTCGGCGAGCGCATGAAGGACAAGCGCGTGCCGCTGCGCAAAGAGACGATGACAGGACTCAGCCAGGTGTACGCAGCGCATGTCTCGACATGCTGGCGCGCGCTGCAACAGTCGGTCACGAGCGCTGAGAATGAGAGCGAGAGCAGCACAGCCCACAACGTACCGTCGGCAGTCGCGAAGAAGCTCGCGTGGGTGCCCGACTACGTGCTCAAGTGCTTTGCGTACCCGCAGCAGGAGCTCAAGCTCCGCGTGGTGCAGCTCCTTGACGACATTTTGTTGCCCAAGGCAGCGACCGACGCCGTGCGCGCGACGGGGCTGCTCTACGTCTTCCACGCGCTCGACGCTACTGGACGTGAAGCGCTGCGGCGCATCTGGAGCGAGCGCGCGCAGTGCCAGCAAGCAGTGCGGACGTTCGTTGTTGCCAAACAGCGGCTGCGCACGATGGGCTTGAGCGTGAGTGCACGCAGCACCGATGACGCGACTGCTGCGACTGCGACTGCTGTGACCGAGAGGCTCATCGCCGCGCTCACGCCGCTGTTCCCCGAGACGACGCAACTGCGCAAACTGCTCGAGCAGCTCAGCGCGTCGCGCGACCACAGCGTGTTCGCGCACTTGGCGCAACTCTGCGACACGGCCAAGAGCTCGAGTGAGATGCGCGCGGCGCGGGACCGACTCATCAAGAGTGTCGGCTCCAAGTCGCCGCTTGGAGACTTCATGAAGACGCTCTGCCGCAAGCTCAACCTGCTCACGCTGAACCAAACGTCGGTCCGCGTACTGCTGCGTGCAGTCGCCGAGTCGCCAGAGCATCTCTCGGACCGCGAGCTGCGGCACATTGCAGAGCTGCTCGTGCTCGTCTCGCGGGTCACGCCCGAGGTCTTTGCGCCGTTCATTCACGGCGACGTGGAGACGATCTTGCTCCCAGCCGACAGTCGCGAGGATGGTAGCGATGCCGATGCAGATGCGCATAGCGACGACTCGGATGCTGCGCAGGACGACAGTCGACAGCACCCACGCGTCGTCGAGGGCGTGCTCGGCGTGCTCGCCAACTACTCGGAGCACTGGAAAGCCACGCAGCGTCGCACAGACGTGAGCACAAACGATATCGATGCGAACGTTCTCGAGCCGCTCGGTGCCGACAGCACGCCGTCGAGCCGCTTGACCACGCAGCTCGAGCGTCTGTGCCTCACGCCAAGCGCAAGTGTCCGCGACGCAACGGCGCTCTCGACCGCAGCACTCGCGGCGCTCGAGCGCCAAGTCGCCAAGCTCGCAGCGCAGAGCCTCGCAAACTTTGTTGGTGCACCTGGTGCGCTGCTGCAGCAGCTCTGCAGCAAGAAACGGCTCGCGTCGCCTGAGACACCGCATGTCGCTGCTGCGCTGCAGAGCCTCGCAGTGCTCGCAAAGCGCTGCGGCGCTGACCTTGCAGCCAAGCAGTCGCTGCTCGAGAGCCTCTGGGCGACGCTCACCGACAGCTTCCTCTCGGACACTGATAGTAGTGCCGAGAGTCGCGCCGACTCGGCACCAAAGCCCCGCAAACGTGTCGTGACGCACGCGAAGCTCGTCGACATCCGCTGCCTCGCGCTCAAGGTCGCCGTCAACATCGTCGTGCACTGTGACGGCAGCACCGAGACGTCGGCAGCGACTGACCGTAGTGCGCGCATCGTCGAGCTCCTCTTTGACGTGCTGCGCTCCGACGGCCGCACGTGGACTCAGAACGCAGGACTCGCAACCAAGTACCGCGGCGCGGCCGCAACGCATCTCCTTACGCTTCTGCGGTGCGCGCGCATCGAGCGGCGCGTGACAGTCGCGCAGTGGCACGTCCTCGGTTTTGTGATGCAGGACTCGAGCGAAGACGTCCGCGCGGCGTTCGTGCACAAGCTCACGGCGCACTTGGTCAAGCACGCCGCGCCGCACCCGCACCGGTACGTGAGCTACCTCGCGCTCGCAGTGTCCGAGCCGATTGCTGCGCTCAAGAAGCAGGCGCGCGCACTGCTTGTAGCGTCGATCAAGCGCATGCGCCGCGCGTTCGAGACGGCAGTCGCACGCGGTCCAAGTCCAAGCGCAAGTGGCAACAGCAGCAGCAGCGACCGCACCGCGCTGGTCGTGCCCGAGTACGCGCTGCCGTACGTGATCCACTTGCTCGCGCACCACCCCGACTTCCCAGCTGCCGCTGCTGCTACTGACCGCAGCGCGCGCGATGTCGGAGCGCTCATGCAACACGCCGAGTGGAGTCGCCAGCTGCAGCCCTTGAGCTTCTTTCTCGACGCGCTCGTGACGACCGGCGACAACATTGCGTTCGTGCTCCAGCTGCTCGCGCAACTCGCCGAGTGTGACGACGCGACGGACACAAGCCGCAGTGCGCGCTCGCATGCGCTCGTCGCAACAGCTGCAATGCTCGTGAAGAAGAAGATCCGTACGCAAGCGAGTCTCCAGCCGTTCCCAGGCCGCATCTTTGTGCCCAAGCAGCTCTTCGTTGCTCGTCGCGCACGGGCAGCGAATAATGGCGCTGCGGCAGGGCTGCGTGACAGCAGCAGCAGTGTTGGCGGCCGAGCCGAGCGATCACCTCGGATGATGGTGCGTACTGTGTATCAGTGTGCGATCGACTGACTGACCAGCTGACTGACGGACTGTATGTGTATGTGTGCACGTTCATCTGCAGACGTCGCTGTCGCCGATCAAGGCGTCGGACATCCGCGACCATTTTATGGTGCTCGCGTCGCCGCCAGCATCGCTGACGAAGAAGCGCCGCGCGTCGGCGGACACGCCGAGCAGCACACAGCGCAAAGCAAAAGCGCAAAAGACGCGTGCAGTCACTCCTGTGCAAAGCGTTGGCGATGAAGCGGCCGCACCGCGTCGTACGTCGCTCATGCGCCAAGCGCGTGCGCAGTCGCTGCCGTTTGTAGTTACGAGCGACGACGATGAAGATCCAGACGACCTGCTGCCTGGCACAACAGTTGCTGCGCGCTCCAGTCAGCTCACGTCCGCACTTGACGACGCTGCTGCCGTTGCTACGATCGACAATGGCAATGACGACGAAGATGACGCGATGGTGCGTGGATAGCGCACTCGTTGTGGCCTGTCAACTGACGCATGCTGCTCACCTATCAACGCTGTGCTGTGTGGTCACGTGTGTTGCACTGTGTGACCAACCTATCAGACGAGCTTCCGCTCGGGACGGCGGCGACGCGCAGCGTAATGGCAACGACGCACAACAAACCGAACCGACGGCAACCAGCAACTATGTGTGTGTTGTGTGTGCATGATGAACACCATCCATCTACTCTCTTGCTCTTTCTCTCGACACTTCAGTCGTTTGTGTTGACGACAAGTCGTCATGCTCACGTCACGTCTTGATAGCTGCTTCGGGAAGCAACGTTTTGTTGTTTGTCCTATATATGCTCGTTCACTGTTTCTTGTATACTAGGAGAGCAAGTAGTCGACGTGGTGTCGCTGGCTCTGAGCCTGACCATCGTCGTCGTGGTAGAGACTATTGCTACCACTACTACCACTGGGGTCGCACCGGATCTGGCCCGTACTGAACGACATGTGCGCGTTGTGCATTGCAAGTGCGGCTTTACTGAGCGACCCGAGCGTGCGCTGGAGCGCTGCGACAAAGTCCATGTCGGCACCGAGCCAGTTTACGCGGCCGTCGTTGTCAAAGACGAAGCGGTACGTGCCGTTGGCCTCAATCGAGTTGCCAATGACGTCCTGAATGAGCGCTTCGTGGCCAGTGAGGCTCGGACAGAGCGTCGTGACGCCACTGCGGCGCGGTCGAATGACGAGCGTGACGTCAACGACGACGATTGTAAGGTCGTCGACGCGCGCGACGTCAAAGTTGTGGACCACGAGCTGCGTCGTTACAAAGTAGTGGCCGTAGAGCCGCCACTGGTTCTTGATCGTGTCAATGCCAACGTAGTCGGGCCCTTCGACGCCACTCGTCGTGACGGACTGCAAAAACTGCTCTTGCTCGCGCCAGCGCTGCGGCGACCAGCCGTGCTCGTATACCCGAAAGAACTCGAGCACGACGCGCACGGGTTGCCCGCTCGGCGACCCGCGTGTAGCAAATACGTTGCGGGTCTGGAGCCGCTTGGCAGTTGCTTCGAGGCTTGCAACGTCCGAGAGCAATCCGTGCACTTCGTGCTCGAGCGACTCGATCTTCGCTTTCTGCTTCGCGCGGTGACGTCGCTGATGCATCTTGTACTGCAGTCGTCGTCGCAGCACTTTGTCATCTGGTTGATTGGCAGCATCACTTGCGCCAGCAACTACAGTTGAAGGTGCAGTAGCTGGTGCCATTGGCCACGCGTGTGCGCTGCGAGCTGGCACGGCAGCTGACGATGGCGTTAGCACGGCACTGCCGCTGTCACTCTCGCTGCTGCCAGTAGCGTCCTGAAGCGTCTGGAAGCGTGGGATCTTGGCGCCGCCACTACCATTGATGCTACCGACTGCTCCATACAACGGGAGCGGCATCGACTCGCTCATGAAGGAGCGATCGATCGTGTCGCTGCTGCGCTTGCGGCTCGCGTGGTGCTCCATCGCGCTTGTTCGTGTGTCTTGCGTTTGCGACTGGCACGCGTTACGTGCACGTCCCGTAAGAAGGAGAGTGATAGCGAGGTTGAGAGATGGAGAGTGAAGGAAGCGGCGTCGCTTGCTTGGTCACCTGAGCTGCTGCGCTTGCAGTCGCTGGCTCGCTGGGGTGTCGCTTTTTGCGGTTTTGCGTTTTGGTTTTGAAAGGAAGAAAAGAACAAGAAGAGAGTGGGTCAGTGTGAGTCATATATAATGGGAATCTTTTGCACAGAAAGTAGCTTGTTGTTTATATGTGAATGACCACGATCGAGTCTAGGTCACCATCATCGCATCTTGTGCGTAAATCTAAATCCACGCGAATGGCTGCAATTCACACGTCGCGACCTTAATTTGGACGATCTATTTGGCCGTCTAAAACGTAGCACGACCATTTTTAGATTCGCGATAACGCGAGCAAGAAAAACTCACAAAGCAGCAAGCAAATGGCGTCAGGCAGAAAGCGACGACACGACTGTACATTGTTTGTGTGCTTTGTGTGAGCGTACGCTATATGTGTGTGTAAATTGCATGACTCGTGCGAATGTGGTGACGCAAAGTAAGAGCGCGCACGATGCAGTAGCTGTATCGCGTGCTTCGCGACGAACGCGAATGCAGCAGCAGCAGCAGCAGCAGCGACTCACTGCTGGAGCGTACAATTTCGACGTACTCGTCTTTTCTTTGTCGCAATCAAACTTGGTGTGGTACAGTGTACCGTACGGGACAGAATTGCGATCGTCACGATTTCTGACTACACTTCACATTCCAGCTTGATTCGTGATGCTATTTGCGTACATCTGTGTTGGTTGGTCTGCATGTACTGGATGTGCCGACTTCTCTCTCTCTCGCTCGCTGCTCTTGTGCTGCTCTTGTGCTGTGTTTGCGAGCTCTATGTGGAGAGCACCCAGTCAAGCTCCATGAACAAACTGCGATCGCAAAGAGCAGCATGGCTGAAGCCGCTGCTGCTGCATTGGTGTAAAGAAGTTGATTCTGTATTTACAATCTCAATCTGTCAACGCACTCGTCTGCTGGTGTGATCAAGCAGCAGTAGCAGCGACGTTTCAGAGCCTTCTACGAAGTTGTTGCTAGCGTGCCTGACCACGAAAATGATCTTCGAAAGCGTTACGCAATGCAATCGAGTTCGTTGTCTTGTCAAGGGGCGTCGCCCTCTCTTTGTGGCATGAGCGTTTGTGGCTTCGCCGCATGAAGAGAATAATCCCAACACGCAGTCGAGCAGCAACCTACTTCCAACCGTATATGCTATCGGTCTTAGATGCGACCTGCAAGCAGCGCGCTGCAATCAACCGACTCGCACTCGAGAGTCCTAGGACCAGTCGCATGATGTATCAACGGCTCTCACTTTGCACTCGCTTTCAAAGCGTCGCGTCGGTTTCATCGAGGTCGCCCAAATTCGAAGATCACTAGCGAGTTGAGAGAGCGATGTGGGCTACACTGCATCTTGTGTTGTTGTTTGACTCAATGGGTGGCCCACACCAGTCAGCACATGGTCCTCCCAATCTCGTTGCATTGACGACCAATTGCGTGAGCATGGAATGGCTGGTCGTCTCGGCTGACTCGAATGGACTGGACGCGAATGTTCAGCAGCAGCGCGACGACGTAAGATACATCGCTGCGTGTCCGTGCAGCATCTTGACTGCAAGCTCTTCCCATACCGCACGACGCACCAGCTACAGATGCGTTCAGGACTGGTCGTTCGTAGCGTGCTGTGGCAGCGCTCGTCTGCTTGCTCACCACACACACCTTGCACTGGTAATCCTCAAGCTCACATCATCTCTGCGGCTGC